>SZWC01002154.1:155884-172156 GCA_023375785.1 Penium margaritaceum | reverse complement strand
GCTCGCGGAAGCCGCAAAGGAGGCACTATGGCTGCGGGGATTGCTCAAGGAGATTGGGGTGTCGCAAAAGAATCCAACGGCACTCAATGTTGACAACATGAGTGCCATCAGTCTGACCAAGAACCCTGTGCTACATCGGAGGACCAAGCACATAGAGATCCGACATCACTTTGCAAGAGACCTTGTTGCAAAGGGTGATGTGGTGCTTGTGCATTGCGGCACAAAGTACATGCTTGCTGATGCCATGACAAAGGCGCAACCCAAGGACAGGCATGATGCTACTTGTATGGAGCTTGAGCTTTCCCAAGCCTCTTGAATTGCACGCTGAGCATGGACAACTGCCATGGGTGACGCGCAAGGGGGAGATTGTTGGAATGATGCTCCTCACCATGGCAGGAGTGACTCCAAAAAGGAACACCAAAAAGACAAGCCTTAGTGGCTTAGTGGTTCATAGTGTCCACCTCTAGAGGCAGGGGCCCGGGTTCAAGTCCCACAAGATGAAATTATGCCCTGCCTCAAGGGAGGTGGAAAATAGATGCCAGGAAGCTAGCTCAACCTCTAGAGTTCCTCTTTAAGTTTCTAGAAGGCCAGGTGAGGGTCCAGGAAGGTGGCACACCTGCTAGAAGGGGTGACTTGTCCTACAAGGCATCTAGAGGTGTCTTGGTCTTCTGGAAACCTTCCCTCCTACTAGAAGCAAGCTGAGGAATCTGGGAAGGGGCAGAAGCTTCTAGAGGAAGGAAGGGATGCATTCCTAGGTGGAAAAGGACAGCCTACCAAGGAGCACTCTAGAAGCCATAGAATATGCTAGGAAGCTCCAAATCTGGCATGCTTTGGTGTTCTGGAAAGCTTAGATCAGTGGCTATAAAATGCCACTACTTGTGAGCCTTGATCAAGTTTTAATTCCCATCCAATTGAGGCCAAAACTATTGCCTCACTCTCTGGCCAGATTTTGCCATCCTTGGAACCAGTTGCCTCCACAGTTTCAGTTTCTCCAAAAACAGTTGGTGGTGTGAAACAGCCACTGCTAGAGACCCTCCAGGGTGCACACTCACCCTCAGGCCAACAGGCACAACTCTTGCAGAATTCTGGCACGACTCTGGCATGACTCTGACAACTCTGGCACAACTCTGGCACAAATCTGGCATAACTCTGGCACAACTTTGGCACAACTCTGGCACGACTCTGGCACAACTCTGGCACAACTCTGGCACAACTCTGGCACAACTCTGGAACATCTCTGGACCAACCATGGCACAACTCTGGCACAACGATGGCACAACTCTGGCACAACTCTGGCACAACTCTGGCACAACTCTGGAACATCTCTGGACCAACCATGGCACAACTCTGGCACAACGATGGCACAACTCTGGCACAAATCTGGCACAACTCTGGCACAATTCTGGCACAACTCTGGCAAAACACTGGCAAAAATCTGGCACAACTCTGGCACAACTCTGGCACAACTCTGGCTCAAATCTGGCAAAATCTGGCAGAATTAGTGCAGACCTGTGGCACAACTCTGGCACAATTCTGGCACATCTCTGGCATATCTCTGGCACAATTCTGGCACAATTCTGGGACAAATGGGGCACAACTGTGGCACAACTTTGGCACAACTCTGGCACAACTCTGGCAGAACTCTAGCACAACTCTGGAAAAAGTCTGGCACAACTATGGCACAACTCCGGCACAATTCTGGCACAACTCTGGCACAACTCTGGCACAAATCTGGAATAAGTCTGGCATTACCCTGGCACAACTCTGGCACAACTCTGGCACACCTCTGGCACAACTTTGGCATAACTCTGGCACGAGTCTGGCACAACTCAGGCACAACTCTGGTACAACTCTGGCACAACTCTGGCATAACTCTGGCACGAGTCTGGCACAACTCAGGTACAACTCTGGCACAACTCTGGCACAACTCTGGCACAACTCTAGCACAAATCTGGCACAAATCTGGCACAACTCTGGCACAACTCTGGCACCATTCTGGGACAAATCTGGCACAACTCTGGCACAACACTGGCAGACCTGTGGCACAACTCTTGCACAATTCTGGCACATCTCTGGCATAACTCTGGCACATTTTTGGCACAACTCTGGGACAAATCGGGCACAACTGTGGCACAACTGTGGCACAACTCTGGCACAACTCTGGCACAACTCTGGTAAAATCTGGCACAACTCTTGCACAACTCTTGCAGAACTTTGGTACAACTCTGGTACAGCTCTGGCACAACTTTGGCACAACTCTTGCAAGATTCTGGCACAATTCTGGCACAACTGTGGCACAACTGTGGCACAACTCTGGCACAGCTCTGGCACAACTTTGGCACAACTCTGGCACGACTCTGGCACAACTCTGGCATAGCTTTGGCACAACTCTGGCACAACTCCGGCAAAACCCTGGCACTACTTTGGCACAACTCTGGCACAACTCTGGCGCAACTCTGGCACAGCTCTGGCAAAAATCTGGCACAACCCTGGCACAACTCTGGCACGACTCTGGCACAACTCTGGCATAGCTTTGGCACAACTCTGGCACAACTCTGGCGCAACTCTGGCACAGCTCTGGCAAAAATCTGGCACAACCCTGGCACAACTCTGGCACGACTCTGGCACAACTCTGGCATAGCTTTGGCACAACTCTGGCACAACTCTGGCGCAACTCTGGCACAGCTCTGGCAAAAATCTGGCACAACCCTGGCACAACTCTGGCACGACTCTGGCACAACTCTGGCATAGCTTTGGCACAACTCTGGCACAACTCTGGCGCAACTCTGGCACAGCTCTGGCAAAAATCTGGCACAACCCTGGCACAACTCTGGCACGACTCTGGCACAACTCTGGCATAGCTTTGGCACAACTCTGGCACAACTCTGGCGCAACTCTGGCACAGCTCTGGCAAAAATCTGGCACAACCCTGGCACAACTCTGGCACGACTCTGGCACAACTCTGGCATAGCTTTGGCACAACTCTGGCACAACTCTGGCGCAACTCTGGCACAGCTCTGGCAAAAATCTGGCACAACCCTGGCACAACTCTGGCACGACTCTGGCACAACTCTGGCATAGCTTTGGCACAACTCTGGCACAACTCTGGCACAACTCTCGCACAACTCTGGCACAACTCTGGCACAACTGTGGCACAGCTCTGGCACTTTTCTGGCACAACTCTGGCACAAATCTGGCACAACTCTGGCACAACTCTGGCACAGCTCTCGCACAACTTTGGCACATCTCTGGCATGAATCTGGCACAACTCTAACACAACTTTGGCACAACTCTGGCACAGCTCTGGCAAAAATCTTGCACAACTCTTGCACAACTCTGGCACAACTCTGGGACAACTCTGGCACAACTCTGGAATAACTAGTGCACAACTCTCGCACAACTCTTGCTCAACTGTTGCAAAACTCTGGCACGACTCTGGGACAACTCCGGCACAACCCTGGCACAACTCTGGCACAACTCTGGCACAACTTTGGCACAACTCTGGCACGATTCTGGCACAAATCTGGCACAACTCTGGCACATCCCTGGCACAACTTTGGCACAACTCTGCTTCAACTCTGGCACAACCCTGGCACAACTCTGGCAGGACTCTGGCACGACTCTAGCATGACTCTGACAACTTTGGCACAACTCTGGCACAACTTTGGCATAAGTCTGGCACAACTTTGGCACAACTTTGGCACGACTCTGGCACAACTCTGGCACAACTCTGGCACAACCTTGGCATTACTCTGGTACAACTCTGGCACAACTCTTGCACAATTGTGGCACAACTCTGACACAACTTTGGCACAACTCTGGCATGACTCTTGCACTGCTCTGGCATAACTCTGGCACAACTCTGGGACAACTCTGGACCAAAACTAGCATAATCCTGGCAAAATTCTGGCATAACTCTTGCAAAACTCTAGCACAACTCTGGCAGAAATCTGGCAAACCTCTGGCACATCTTTGGCACAACTCTGACACATTTTTGGCACATTTTAGGCACATCTCTGACACAAATCTGGCACAACTCTGGCACAACTATGGCACAACTCTGGCACTACCCTGGCACAATTCTGGCGCAACTCTGGCACGACACTGCTACAACTCTGGCCCAATCTGGCACAACTTTGGTACAACAATGGCACAACTATAGCTCAACTCTGGCACAACTCTGGCACATCTCTGGCACAACTCTCGCATAGCTCTTGCACAACACTGGCACAGCTATGGCATAAATATGGCTCAACTCTGGGAAATCTCTGGCACAACTGTTGCACAACTCTGGCACAACTGTAGCACAACTTTGGCACAATGTGGCACAGATCTGACAAAACTCTGGCACATTTCTGGTACAAGTCTGACACAAGTCTGGCACAACTCTGGCACAACTCTTGCAGAACTCTGGCACAGCTTTGGCACTACTCTGGCACAACTGTGGCACAACTATGGCACAACTCTGGCACACCTCCGGCACAAGTCTGGTACAACTCTGGTGCTAGAGTGGAGTACCGAGTCCGTGCCAACGCCTCATATGGGGGGCACGTATCCGGAGCCCCATGGCGGCATTGCAAGCAATCGCCTCCATCTGTGCCAACGCCTCATTTGGGGGGCACAGAGGGAGTCGATGCAGAAAGGAAGGCAGGTGAGAGGGTGGATCACAGCGAGATCAGGCCGAGACGAGAGGAGAGGGAGGTATGACGCTTGGCATCCAGTGTCTTGGTGGGTACATCAGCAGTTTGTTCAGCGGTTGGAATGTAGTCCATGATGACCTCGCCACCAGCCACTGCGTCACGCTTGTAGTGGTATTGTCGTTTGACGTGCTTAGTGAGATCATGGAGAACAGGATCCTCCGAGAGGGCGATGGCTCCTTCGTTGTCGCAACGAAAGACGGTAGAATCGAGCTGGTCAAAGCCAAGCTCACCAAGAAGCATGCAAAGCCAAACAGCTTCGCGGGTGTCCTCACTCTCAGCGATGTACTCTGCCTCTGTGGAGGAGAGAGCAACCACAGACTGCTTCTTCGAGCGCCAGCTGACGGGTCCACCGTAAAGAAGAAAGACATAACTGGAGGTGGATTTTCTGGTAGCATGATCCCCAGAGAGATCAGCATCGCAAATGCCAGAAAGAATGGCAGAGCCACCAGCGGAGTACCGAATACCAAGACTGGCATTCCCTCGGAGATAACGGACGGAGCGCTTGGAAGCCACAAAGTGATCTGAGGTAGGTCCTTGGCAGCCCTGGCTAAGGATGCCAACAGCATAAGATAGATCAGGACAAGTGCAAACCGAGGCGTACATGAGCAATCCCACCATGCTGGGGAACAAGCAAGCGTCAGCGGCAGAGGCAAGATCAGGAGTAGGGACAACTTTGGTCAAGCAAGAGGTGTGGCCGCTGCGGATGAGGCGTCGAGACCAAATTTTTCAGCAACATGTTGAGCGTATGTCTGCTAGGTCAGAATGATTTGCTGTTGTGCCATGTCATGCTGAACTTGAATCCCAAATCGGACATTTCAAAACGTTGAGAGAGGTGCGTCTTGAAGGTGTTGATCACACTGACAGAGGGACCAAACACGATAAGGTCATCAACGTACAGAATGACCCCCAGAGCATGCGTGCTGTGGCGGTAGTAGACGGAGTGATCGGAGTGAAGACGTTGCAGCCCTTGTTGAAAAAAGAACTTATGAATCTTTTTATTCCACTGTTGATGCGCCGGTTTGAGCCCGTACTGGGAGCCCTGAAGCTTGCAGACTGCATCCGGTTGAGTAGTGTTAACGAAACCTTCAGGTTGGGTCACGTAGACAGTTTCAGTGAGATCGCCGTTAAGGAAGGCACACTTGACATCCATCTGGTGTAGATGCCAGTTGTTTCCGGCGGAGAGCGCAAGAATCACACGGATTGACGAATATTTGGCCACTGGGGAAGAGGTGTCGCTGTATTTGACACTGAGAATTTGACTGTAGCCTCGGGCCACCAGGCGGGCCTTGTATCCTTGTGGAGCTCCATGTGCGTCCAGTTTGAGACAAAAAACCCACTTACAGGTAACAACAGGCGCATTGGGTGGTTTTGGCACCAGAACCCAGGTACCTTGCTTCTGAAGTTGAGAAAACTCATCCTGTGCTGCAATGAGCCACTTGTCTGCATCAGGACGTCGCATGGAATCCTTGTAGCTGATGGGATCAACAACTTGGGTTAGAAGTGCTAGATTGGTGTCATCATCTTCAGTGTGAAACGTGAAGTGGTCAGGGGGACGCCAAGCATGAGTGGAACGACGCGGGCCATCAGCTGCAGGTGCAGGCAATTCAGCAGGAGTGATGTCCTCTTCAGTAGCAGTGCCTTGTTCTTGTGGAACGATGGGAGGAAGAAATTCAGCATGCTCATCTGCAGCAACGTCCAAATTGAGCTTCTGCAAAGGAGCAGGTGGATCAGCAGCAGCTGTCGTTGGGGTGACAGGTGGGAGAACAATGGTTTGGGCACGATTGTGAAACGTTTCATCGAATACAGGGCAACGACTCCGAACAATACGCTTGGTGCTGGGATTCCAGAGACGATAGACATCACTGCAATCCTCATAGCCAAGGAGAATGCACTCATGACTGCGGGGTTCCAGCTTGTCACGTTGTGATGGATGAATCCATGCGTGAGTAGGACAGCCGCAAATTCTCATGTGGCCCACGTGAGGACGATGTCCTGTCCAAGCTTCAAAGGGTGTGGAGACACCTTCAGGAAGCTTCTTTGTAGGCAGCCTGTTGGTAATGTAAGCAGCTGTCTGAAGTGCTTCAGCCCAGAAAGCAGAGGTGAGACCTGCTGTGTGGAGTATTGAGCGCGTGCGCTCCACGAGCGTACGGTTCATACTCTCAGCTTTCCCATTTTGCTGAGGAGGATATGGGATGGTACTCTGGTGTTGAATTCCTTTGAGAGCGTAGAAGGCCTTCAAGGTGGAATTGAAAAACTCACCGCCATTGCCCGTGCGAATCCTTTTGAAATGGCTGTCTGTCTCGTTCTCCACTTGACGAATCCATGTCTTGATAAATTTGGGAGCGTCAGATTTGTGGCGCAGAACGTGAACCCAAACCTTATGAGTGTAGTCATCCAGAATGACGAGGAAGTAATGCTTGCCTGAAATGGAGGCTTGTTGGATATAGCAGAGATCCATGTGTATCAAGTCAAGAGGCCTTGTGCTGTGGATATCGGCATAGCTATGAAAATTCTCCTGACACATTTTGCCAGTAAGGCATCCAGGGCAGAGTTCTGCACTTGAGGATTTGATCAGTGTGGGCGGAAGATCATGAAACAGACTCTGAGCTGCCATCTTGGTCAAAGTAGCATAGCTCACGTGAGCCAAACGTTTGTGCCACAGCTCTGTTACAGGTGATCCAAGAGCTGATGTTTCCTCAGTGGCCAAGGCAATCTCGTCAGCAGCTGATGATGTTGTTGCTGGTGCTGTACTCAATGTTGTCAGATTTCCTTTGCGTGTAGCCAAGGCCACAAGAGCGCCCTTCTTTGAATAAATGTGACAGTTCTTTTCGTAGTCAAAGGTCACCTTCAGCTCACGGTAATTGAACTTAGTGACAGAGAGCAGGTTTGCCGCTAGTCCTGGAACGTAATAGGCATCAGTGAATTGACGAGCAATGACGGTGCCTTTGATACTGATGTTGACACGGACTGTTCCGTATCCCAAGGCTGGGATTATGCGACCATCTCCAACACAGACAGATTTAGGAGCAGAGAAGGGTTGGAAGTCCATGAACCAGTCCTTGCGGCAGGTCATATGACGGGTGCATCCAGAGTCGATGATCCATGCATGAGGTCGTGCTGCCATGAGGAATGCACTGTCAAGGGAGCACATGGCGAGTTCCTCTGTAGAAATGTTAGCAATATTATCTTCTGGATATCCAGCGTCTGATGGCGATTCAGGGTCTGTCTGAGACCTGCATAGAGTTTGTATGTCAGATGGCTCTTGGAATGTGACTTGTGAAGAGTGCTATCCTTTTGTCATCAGTCCTGAGAAAAGAGAAGTAAGCGACTCCTTGATATGTTGTGCAACAGTTGTAGCAGCCTCCTCTGGTTCATCAACCAGAAGGGCATGTGTCAAGGCTTGTCCTTGAAACCGACCACCCCTGTTGTCAGGACATTCCTTTGCAATGTGCCCTTTTCTTTTGCATGTTCAGCAGACACGTTCTTCTGTGTGAACATAGGGTCGTGGAGGTTGTGGGCGTTGAAGACGATAGGGATTTCCAGCCAGGTGACTTTGGTTTCCACTGATATGTGAGCGTTGTGGATGAGGTGAGCCATGCCTGGCTCTCGGATGATGTTGGCGTGTGTACAACGTTGTGTCACCTGTTCCTGATTCCTTGCAATATTGCTCTTCAAACAGAGATAATTCTTCAATTGCCTTTTCAAGGGTCAAGGTATAAGGTTGATTTGCAGGAGCAACAGCCGGACCAGCTGGTCTGCCTCCAGCGGGATGTGCAGCAGGGGGCACAACCAGTTGAACTCCTTGAGAATTTTGCTGAACACCACCAGCTCCTCCTTGCTGCTGCTGAGAAACAGCCAGAGCTGCCGCCAAGCCAGCTTCAAGCTGTGCAATCCGAGTTTCGTGATTGCTGAGACGGTTATCAAATGGCTTGCCCTGCTTTTGAAAAGTAAGCAGACAGTTGATCGTGTCAGCAAACCGTGAGGGGAGACCTCAAAATAGAGTCAACACCATAACTCGTTCTGAGACAAATTTTCCCATGGCTTGAATTCTGGAACTGAGGAATTTTAGATGGGTGATATGGTCTTCAAATCGAGTGCCCTCTTCCATCTGATGAGTGCAGAAATCAGTGAGGAGTGTACTGAGATCAATATCACTGATCTTGGCATATCGTTCTTCCAGTGCCTTCCAGGCTGACTTGGGGCAGAGAGCATCATTCTGATCACGAATAATAAACTTCAGACGTTCGCTGAGATGCATTGCCAGGAGAGAAAACTCCTGTTCACACTGCCACTGCCACATGGCTCTTTCTTCAGGTTTGGCTGCAGCAGCCAGAACTTCACCGGGCGAGTCCACCACACTCCACAGTCCCTTGCTGAGAAAAATCATCTTCATGTTGAAAGCAAAGGTCTGATAGTTGTCGCCATCAAACGGTTGAAGCTTGAAACTGTCACCATGGCCACCCATGATGTAGCCTGCCATGGTGTCGGTAATGCCGTCACTGAGCACCACCTGCTCTGATACCAAATGTTAGAAACTAGAACACCACAGGATCTTTAGATGCTTACAGACATAGTGTCAAGTGATAACGGCTACTCCTGTATTGTACTCAGTTCTCAACGTGTTCAGATCATACTCTCTGAACACTTCACACAGAGTCAGATACCCTGGCAGGAGATGTACTCTCTACACACTTGCCAAGACACTTCACACAGCACGGATACACACGCCTTGTCCCTTGCTCATTCCAACGGTATGCTTCATTGCTGAAATGGTGAAGTACAAACAAGACAGAGATTTTCCGACGCTAGCAGCTACTTATAGTGGCGCTACTCGTGACACGACTGACACTGTAGTTAGCAATACAAATTAGTACAGAGACCCGACTGTGTCCCGAGATTGGCTAGTGCCCAGCGCCCTCGGTTCATCAACGACAAGGGTAAATTGATGTGTCGATCTTCCTCCTCATCCGTTGATCTTCAGCCTATCGTTATTGAGCGGACCTATCGCTCGACGCTCAGGTCCTGGACGGCTGCGATCACATCATCGCACCATTTCACCATCGGTCCATCGGTCCGTTGATCTCCAGAACACCGGTTGTCTCTCGGCTGGCACCGTCTCTTGCTTTCGTGTTGCTTGCCTCGACATCAATATGTCACTTTGTGGAAAGAGCAGGTTTGTGCCTCAAACGAGGTCAGCATGACACAAGTTGAGACACAAGAGGACAACTCTTGCAGAAATTTAGTACAACTCTGGAACAACTCTGGAACACCTATTGCACAACTGTGGAACAACTCTGGCACATCTCTGAAACGAATCTGGCACAACCCTGGCACAACACTGGCACAAATCTGGCACAGCTCTGGCCCAAATGGGGCTCAAAACTGAATCAACTGTGGAACAACTCTGGCACAACTCTGGCACAATGCTGGCACAACTCTGGAACAAATGTGGCAAAACTATGGCAAAACTGTGGCAAAACTCTAGCACAACTCTGGGACAACTCTGGCACAACTCTGGCACAACTCTGGCACAACTCTGCCACAACTCTGGCAAAACACTGGCACAACTCTGGCACAATTCTGCCACAAATTTGGCACAACTTTGGCACAACTCTGGCACAACTGTGGCACACGTCTGGAACAACTCTGGCACAACTCTGGCACAACTCTGGCACAACTCTGGCACAAATCTGGCACAACTCTGGCACAACTTTGGCACAACTCTGGCACAACTGTGGCACACGTCTGGAACAACTCTGGCACAACTCTGGCACAACTCTGGCACAACTCTGGCACAAATCTGGCACAACTCTGGCAAAGCTATGGCACACCTCTAGTAAACAATGGCACGAGTATGGCACAACTCCGGCACAACTCTGGCACAACTCTGGCACAACTCTGGAACAACTCTGGCACAACTCTAGCAACAACTCTGGCATGACTCTGTCATAACTTCCGCTCAACTCTGGTACAAATCTGGCACAACTCTGGCACAACTCAGGCACAACCCTGGCATAACTCTCGCACAACCCCGCCACAACTCCGGCACAACTCTGGCACAACTCAGGCACAACTTTGCCACAACTATGGCACAACTCTGACACAACTCTGGCAGAACTCTGGCACAACTCTGGCAATCCTCTGCCACAACTTTGGCACATCTCTGGTACAACTCTGGGAAAACTCTAACACAACTCTGGCACAACTCTGGAACAGCTTTGGCACAACCCTGGCACAACTCTAGCACAAATCTGGCACAAATCTGGCACAACTCTGGCACAACTCTGGCACGACTCTGGAACGATTCTGGCACAATTCTGGCACAACTCTGGCACTACTCTGGCACAACTCTGGCACAACTCTAGCACAACTCTGGCACAACGCTAGCACAACTCTGGGAAACTATGGCACAACTCTGGAACAACTCTGGAACAACTCTTTCACAAATCTGCCACAACTCTGGCACAACTCTGGCACAATTGTGGCACAACTCTGGCAAAACTCTTTCACAACTCATGCACAACTCTGGCACAACTCTGGCACAATTCTTGCAAATCTCTGGCACAAATCCGGCACAAATCTGGTACAACCCTGTCACAACTCTGGCACAACTCTGGCACAACTCTGGCAAAACTCTGGCACAACCCTCGCACAACTCTGGCACAACTCTGGCACAATTCTGGCACAACTCTGGCACAATTCTGGCACAACTCTGGCACAACTCTGCCACACCTCTGGTACAACTCTGGAAAAACTCTGGCACGGCTCTTGCACAACTCTGGCACAACTCTGGCACAACTCAGATACAACTCTGGCAAAACTCTGGCACAGCTATGGCACAACCCTGGCACAGCTCTGACACAAATCTAGCACAACTCTGGCACAACTCTAGTACAACTCTGGCCCAACTCTGGAACACCTATTGCACAACTGTGGAACAACTCTGGCACAAATCTGGCACAACCCTGGCACTAACCTTGCACAAATCTGGCACAGCTCTGGCACAACGGGGGCACAAACCTGGCACAACTGTGGAACAACTCCGGGACAACTCTGGCAATACTCTGGCACAACTCTGGGACAACTTTGGCACAACTCTGGCACTACTCTAAAAAACTCTGGCACAATTATGGCACACCTCTGGCACACCTCTGGCACCACTCTGGCACAACTATGGTACAACTCTGGCACAACTCTGGCACAACTCTGGGACAACAATGGCACAACTCTGGCAAAACTCTTGCACAACTCTCGCACAACTCTGGAACAATGCTGGCACAACTCTGGCACAACTCTGGCACAGATCTAACACAACTCTTGCACAACTGTGGCAGAACTCTGGCACAACTCTGGCACAAATCTGGCATGACTCTGGCGTAACTCTGGCAGAACTCTGGCAGAACTCTGGCAAAACTCTGGCACAACTCTGGTACAACTCTGGCACAGCTCTGGCACAAATCTGGCACAACTCTGGCACAACTCAACTCTGGCACAAATCTGGCAAAACTCTGGCACAATTCTGGCACAACTCTGGCAAAACTCTGGAACAACTCTGGCACAACTCTGGCACAACTCTGGTACAACTCTGGCACAGCTCTGGCACAAATCTGGCACAACTCTGGCACAACTCAACTCTGGCACAAATCTGGCAAAACTCTGGCACAATTCTGGCACAACTCTGGCAAAACTCTGGAACAACTCTGGCACAACTCTGGCACAACTCTGGAACAACTCCGGCACAACTCTGGCAAAAATCTGGTACAAGTCTGGCATAACTCTGGCATAACTCAGGCATAACCCTGGCACAACTCTTGCACAACGTCGCTGCAACTCCGCCACAACTCCTGCGCAACTCTGGCACAACTCAGGAACAACTATGGCACAACTCTGGCACAACTCTGGCACAACTCTAGCACAACTCCGGCAAACCTTTGGCACAACTCTGGCACAACTAAAGCACAACTCTGGTGAACTCCTGGCACAACCCTGGCACAAGTCTTGCACAACTCTGGCAAAACTCTGGCACTACTCTGGCACAATTCTGGCACAATTATGGCACAACTCTGGAACAACTCTGGCAACACTCTGGCACAACTCTGGTACAACTCTGGCACAACTCTGGCACAAATCTGGGACAACTATGGCACAACTCTGGAACACCTCTTGCACAACTCTGGCACAACTCTGGAACAACTGTGGCATAACTCCGGCACAACTCTGGCACAGCTCTGGCACAAGCCTTGCACAACTCTTGCACAACTTTGGCACAACTCTGGCACAACTCTGGCACAACTCTGGCAGAACTATGGCACAACTCTGGCAGAAATATGGCACACCTCTTGTACAACACTGGCAAACCTATGGCACAACTGTGGTACAACTCTGGCACAACTCTGGCTAAACTCTGGCACAACTCTTGCACAACTCTTCCACAACTCTAGAAACAACTCTGGCACAACTCTGGCACAACTTCTGCACAACTCTGGCACAAGTCTGGCACAAGTCTGGCACAAATCAGGCACAACTCTGGCACAATTCTACCACAACTATGGCACAAGTATAGCAAATCTCTTGTACAACTCTGGCACAACTCTGGCACAACTCTGGCACAACTCTGGCACAACATTGGCACAACTCTGGCTCTACTCTGGCACAACTCTGGCACAACAGGCACAACTCTTGTACAACTCTGGCACAACTATGGCACAACTTTGGAACAACTCTGACACAACTCTGGTATGGTGCTGGCACAACCCTGCCACAACTCAANTCCGGCACAACTCTGGCACAACTCTGGCACAACTCTGGCACAACATTGGCACAACTCTGGCTCTACTCTGGCACAACTCTGGCACAACAGGCACAACTCTTGTACAACTCTGGCACAACTATGGCACAACTTTGGAACAACTCTGACACAACTCTGGTATGGTGCTGGCACAACCCTGCCACAACTCAAGCACACATCTGGCACAACTCTGGAACAAATCTAGCACAACTGTGGCAGAACTCTGGCACAACTCTTGCACCACTCTGGCACAACTCTTCAAAAACTCTTGCACAAATCTGGCACAAGTCTGGCACAAATCTGGCATAACTCTAAGTAACTCTGGGGCAACTCTGGCACAACTCTGGCAAAACTCTGGCACAACTCCGTTACAACTCTAGCATAGCTCTGGCACAACTCTGGCACAACTCTGGCACAACTCTGGCACAGCTCTGGTACAACTCTGGGACAACTCTGGCACAACTCTGCTACAACTCTAGCATCAAGTCTGGCACAAGTTGGCACATTTCTGGTACAACTCTGGCACAACTCTGGTATAACTCAGGCACAACCCTGGCACAAATCTTCCACAACTCCGCAACAACTCCGGCACAACTCCTGCACAACTCTTGCACAACGCAAGAACAACTATGGCACAACTATGGCACAGCTCTGGCTCAACTCTGGCAGAACTGTGGCACAACTCTGGCACAACTGTGGCACAACTAAAGCACAACTCTGGCACAACTCTGGCACAGTCTTGACACAACCCTTGCACAACTATGGCACAACTCTGGCACAACTCTGGCACAACTCTGGAACAACTCTGGCACGACTCTGGCACAACTCTGGCACAACTCTGGCATAATTCTGCCACAACTCTGGCACAAATCTGGAACAACTCTAGCAAAACAGTGGTACACCTCTGGCACAACTCTTGAACAGCTCTGGTACAACTCTGGCACAACTCTGGAAAAACTCTGGCACAATTTTTGCAAAACACTGGGACAACTGAGGCTTAACTCTGGCACAAATCTGGCAGAACTCTGGTACAACTCTGGCACAACTCCAGCACAACTCTGGGACAACTCTGGCACAACTCTGGCACAACTCTAGCACAACTCTGGCACAACTCTGGCACAAATCTGGCAGAACTCTGGTACAACTCTGGCACAACTCCAGCACAACTCTGGGACAACTCTGGCACAACTCTGGCACAACTCTAGCACAACTCTGGCACAACACTGGCACAACTCTGGCACAACTCTGGCATAACTCTGGCACACCTCTGGCACCACTCTGGAAAAACTCTTGCACAACTCTGGCACAACTCTGGCACAACTCTGGCACAACTCTAGTACAATTATGGCATTTTTCTGGCACAAATCTGGCACACCTTTTGCACAATTCTTGCAAACCTATTGAACAACTGTGGAACAACTCTGGCACAACTCTGGCACAACTCTGGCACAAATCAGGCACAACCCTTGCACAACCCTGGCAAGAATCTGACACAGCTCTGGCACAACTCTGGCACAACTCTGGCACAACTCTTGCACAACTCTGTCACAACTCTGGCATAACTCTGGTATAATTCTTGCACAACTCTAGCGCAATTCTGGCACAATTCCGGCACAAATGTGGCACAACTCTGGCACAACACTGGCACAACTCTGGCACAACTCTGGCACAAATCAGGCACAACTCTGGCACAACTCTGGCACTACTCTCGCACAATCCTGGCACAACTATGGCACAACTCTGGCATAACTCTGGCACAACTCTGGCACAACTCTGGCGCAACTCTGGCACAACTCTTGCACAACTCTGGCACAACTCTGGCATAACTCTCGCACAACTCTGGCACAACTCTGGCACAACTCCGGCACAACTCTGGCACAACTCAGGCACAACTCTGGCACAACTCTGGCACTACTCTCGCACAATCCTGGCACAACTCTGGCACAACTCTGGCATAACTCTCGCACAACTCTGGCACAACTCTGGCACAACTCCGGCACAACTCTGGCACAACTCAGGCACAACTCTGGCACAACTCTGGCACAACTCTAGCACAACTCTGGCACAACTCTGGAACAACTGTAGCAACAACTCTGGCACAACTCTGGCACATCTCTTGCACAACTCTGGCACAACTCAGGCGCAACCCTGGCACAACTTTTTCACAAATCTGCCACAACTCCACAACAACTCCGGCACAACTCTGGCACAACTCAGGAACAACTCTGGCACAACTCTGGCACAACTCTGGCACAACTCAGGTACAACCCTGGCACAACTCTTGCACAACTCGGCCAGAATTCCGGCACAACTCTCGCACAACTCAGGAACAACTCTGGCACAACTCTGGCACAACAATGGTGCAACTCTGGCAAATCTCTGGCACAACTCTGGCACAACTCTGGCACAGCTGTGGGAAAACTCTGGCACAGCTTTAGCAAACCTCTGGCACGACTCTGGCACAACTCTGGCACAACAGGCATAACTCTGGTACAACTCTGGCACAACTCTGGCACAACTTTGGAACAACTCTGGCACAACTTTGGTACGGTGCTGGCACAACTCTAGCACAACTCCAGCACACCTCTGGCACAACTCTGCCACAACTCTTGCACAACTCTTGCGCAACTCTTCAACAATTCTGGCACAAATCTGGCACAACTCTGGCACAAATCTGGCATAACTCTGGCGTAACTCTGGTGCAACTCTGGCACAACTCTTGCAAAACTCTGGCACAACTCCGTTACAACTCTGGCACAGCTCTGGCACAACTCTGGCACAACT
>SZWC01002154.1:117932-129274 GCA_023375785.1 Penium margaritaceum | reverse complement strand
CAACTCTGGCACAACTCTGGCACAACTCTGGTACAACTCTGGCACAATTCTGGCACAACTCTAGCACAACTCAAGCACAACTCCGACACAACACTGGGACAACCCTGGCAGAACTCTCGCACAACTCTGGCACAACTCTGGTACAACTCTGGCACAACTCTGGAACAGCTCTGGCACAACTCTGGCACAACTCTGGCACAAGCCTGCCACAACTCTGGCACAACTCTGGCACAACTCTAGCACAACTCTCGCATAACTCTTGCGAACCTCTGGTACAACTCTGGCACAACCCTGGCGCAACTCTGGTACAACTGTGGCACAACTCTGGCACAATTCTGCCACGTCTCTGGTACAACTATGGCACAACAGGCACAACTGTGGTAAAAATCTGGCACAACTTTGACACAATTCTGGAACAACTCTCGCACATCTCTGACATGGCTCGGGCACAACTCTAGCACAACTCGGGCACATCTCAGGCACAACTCTGGCACAACTCTGGCACAACTCTGGCACAACTCTGTCACAACTCTTGCACAACTATGGCACAACTCTGCACCACTTTGGCACAACTATTGCACATCTCTGGCACAATTCTGGCACAAATCTGGCACAACTCTGGCACAACTCTGGCACAACTCTTGCACAAATCTGGCACAACTCTGGCACAACTGTCGCACAACCCTGGCACAACTCTGGCACGACTCAGGCACAACCCTGGCACATCTCTTGCACAACTCTGCCACAACTCCCGCAAATCTTTGGCACATCTCAGGCACAACTCAGGCACAACTCTGGCATGACTTTGGCACAACTCTGGCACAATAGGTACAACTCTGGTGCAACTCTTGCACAACTCTTGCACAACTCTGGAACAACTCTGGCACAACTCTGGCAGGGCTCTTGCACAACTCTGGCAGGGCTCTTGCACAACTCTGGCACAACTCCAGCACAACTCTGGCACAACTCCAGCACAACTCTGGCACAACTTTGGGACAACTCTGCACATCTCTGGCACAACTCTGGTACAACTCTGGCACAACTCTGGCGCACTCTGTCACAACGCTGGCAAAACTCAGGCAAAACTCTAGCACAACTCTGGCACAACTCTTGCACAACTCTGGCACAGCTTTCGCACAACCTTGGCACAACTCTGGTATAAATCTTGGGCAAATCTGGAACAACACTGGCACAACTCTGGAAAACCTCTGGCAAAACTCTGGCACAACGCTGGCACAACGCTGGCACAACTCTGGCACAACTGTGGCACCACTCTGGCACTACTCTGGCTCAAATCTGGGACAACTCTGGCACAACTCTGGCAAAAGTATGGCACAACTCTGGCATAACTCTTGCAAAACTCCGGAAGGACCCTTGCACAACTTCGGTAGAACTCTGGCACACCTCTGGCTGAACTCTGGTACGACTCTGGCACAACTCTGGCACAACTCAGGCACAACTCTGGCACAACTCTGGCACAAGCCTGGCACAACAATGGCACAATTCTAGTTCAACTCTGCCCAAACTCTGGCACATCTCTGGCACACCTCTAGCACAACCCTAGCACAACTCTGGCGCAACTCTGGCACAAGTCTGGCACAACTCTGGGACAACTGAGGCACAACTCTGGCACAGCTCTGGCACAATTTGGCACAACTCTGGCACAAATATGGCACAACCCTGGTACAGCATTGGCAGAACTCTAGCACAACTCTGGCACAATTTTAGTACAACTCTGGCACAACTCTGGCACAACTCTGGCAGAACTCTTGCACAACTCTGGCATACATCTGGTAAACTCTGCCACAACTCTGGCACAACTCTTGCACAACTCTGGGTCAAGTCTGGCACAACTCTAGCACAACAGTGGCATAACTCTGGCACAACTCTGGCACAACTCTGGCAGAACTCTGGCACAACTCTGGCACAATCCTGGCAGAGCTTTAGCACAACTCTGGCACAACTCTGGCACAGCTTTGGCACAACCCTGGCAGAACTATGGCACAACTCTGGAACAACTCTGGCACAACTCTAACAAAACTCTAGCACAACTCTGGCACAACTCCTGCACAACTCTGGAACAACTCTGGCACTAATCTGGCACGTATGCACAACACTGGCACAACTCTGACAATACTCTGAAAAACATATGTTAAAACTCTGGCAAATCTACACAATACTGGCACAACTTTGGTAAAACTCTGGCAAAACTCTGGCACAATGCTGGCACAACGCTGGCACAATGCAGGCACAACTCTGGCTTAACTATGGCACAACTCTGGCACAACTCTGGAAAAACTCTGGCACAATTCTGGCACAACTTTGGCACAACTCTGCACAACTCAAGCACAACTCTGGCAAAACTCTGGGACAACTCTGGCACAACTCTGGCACAACTCTGGCATAACCCTGGCACAACTCTGCCACAACTGTGGCACAACTCCGGCACAACTCTGGCACAACTCTGGCATAACTGTGCACAACTCAAGCACAACTCTGGCACAACTCTGGCACAACTCTGGCATAACCCTGGCACAACTCTGCCACAACTGTGGCACAACTCCGGCACAACTCTGGCACAACTCTGGCATAACTGTGCACAACTCAAGCACAACTCTGGCACGAATCTGGTCCAACTCTGGCACAACTCTAGCATAACTCTGCACACAACTCAAGCACAACTCTGGCACAACTCTGGCACAATTCTGGGGCAACTCTGGCTAATCTCTGGCAAAACTCTGGAACAACTCTGGCACAACTCTGGCTAAACCCTGGAAAAACTCTAGCACAACTCTGGCACAACTCTGGCACAACTCTAGAACAACTCTGGCACAACACTGGGACATCTCTGGCACAACTGTTGCACAACTGTAGCACAACTATGGCACAACTGTGGTACAACTTTGGCACAACTCTGGCAGAACTCTGGTAGAACTCGGCACAACTTTGGCACAACTCTGGCACAACTCTGGCACAACTCTGGCAAACCTCTGGCACAACTATAGCACAACTCAGGCACAACTCTGGCACAACTCTGGCAGAACTCTGGTAGAACTCGGCACAACTTTGGCACAACTCTGGCACAACTCTGGCACAACTCTGGCAAACCTCTGGCACAACTATAGCACAACTCAGGCACAACTCTGGCACAACTCTGGCACAGCTTTGGCAAAACCTTGGCACAACTATGGCACAACTCTGGAACAACTCTGGCACAACTGTGGCAAAACTCTAGCACAACTTTGGCACAACTCTTGCAAAACTCTGGAACAACTCTGGCACAACACTGGCACATATCTGACACGACTCTGGCAAGACAGTGGCACAACTCCGGCACAACTCTGGCACAAATCTGGCAGAACTCTGGCACAACTCTGGCACAAATATTGCACAACTCTGGCACAACTTTAGCACAATCCTGGAACAGCTATAGCACGACTCTGGCACAATTCTAGCACAGCTCTGGCACAACCCTGGCACAACTATGGCACAACTCTGGAACAATTATGGCACAACTCTGGCAAAACTCTTGCACAACTGTGCCACATTTCCTGCACAACTCTGAACAACTCTGGCATAAATCTGGCACATCTCTGGCACAACGCTGGCACAACGCTGGCAAACCACTGGCTCAACTCTGGCACAACTATGGCACAACTCTGGCACAACTCTGGCACACCTCTGGCACAACTCTGGCACAACTTTGGCACAATTCTGCACAACTCAAGCACAACTCTTGCACAACTCCGGCCCAATTGTAGCGAAACTGTGGAAAAGCTCTGGCACAACTTTGGCACAACTCTGGCACAACTCTGGCAAAACCCTGGCAAATTTCTAGTAGAATGCTGGCACAACTCTAGAACAACTCTGGCACAACAGTGTAACATCTCTGGCACAACTGTGGCACAACTTTGGCACAACTCTGGCACAACTGTGGCACGACTCTGGCACAACTCTGGCAGAACTCTGGCACAACTCTGGCACAACTCTGGCACAACTCT
Source organism: Penium margaritaceum (assembly GCA_023375785.1). NCBI lineage: Eukaryota > Viridiplantae > Streptophyta > Zygnematophyceae > Desmidiales > Peniaceae > Penium > Penium margaritaceum. The sequence goes on along the minus strand of SZWC01002154.1, from coordinate 125,273 downwards.
GGCACAAATCTGGCATTACTCTGGCAAAACTCTGGCTCAACTCTGGCACAGCTATAGCACAACTCTGGCACAACTCTTGCACAGCTTTGGCACGACCCTGGAACAACTATGGCACAACTCTTGAACTTCTATAGCACAACTCTGGCAAAACTCTAGCACAACTTTTAAACAACTCCTGTTCAATTCTAGAAAAACTCTGGGACATCTCTCGCACAACTCTGGGACAACTATAGCACAAATCTGGCTCAACTCTGGCACAACTCTGGCACAACTCTGGTGCAACTCTGGTACAACTCTGGCACAACTCTGGCACAACTCTGGCACAACTATGGCACAACTCTAGCACAACTCTGGCACAACTCTGGCACAACTATGGTACAACTCTGCCACAACTTTGGCACAACTCTTGCACGACTCTGGCACAACTTTGGCAAAACAGGCACACCTTTGGTATTGTTCTGGCACAACTGTGGCACAACTCTAGAACAGCTCTGGCGCAACTCAAGCACAGCTGTGGCACAACTCTGGCTACTCGACTTAAGTTGACTTTGACCGAATTTCTGACTTAGAATTTCACCCCAAAAGTCGGAAGACAAAGTCAACATGGGCTTTGGCACAATTCTACCATAATTGTGGCACAACTCTAGTACAACTCTGGTACAACTCTGGAACACCTTCTGCACAACAATGGAACAACTCTTGCAAAACTATGGCACAACTCTGGCACACCTCTGGCACAGCACTGGCACAACTCTGGCACAACTCTGGCACAACTCTGGCAGAACTTTGGCACAACTGTGGCGCAACTCTGGCACAACTCTGGCACAACTCTTGCACAACTTCGGCACAACTCTGGCACATCTCTGGCACAACTCTGGCACAACTTTCGCACAACATTGGCACAACTCTGGCATAACTCTGGTACAACTCTTGCACAACTCTAGCACATCTCTAGCACGACTCTGGCACAACTTTGGATTAAAAGGGAAAACTCTGGTCCAACTCTGGCACAACTCTGGAACAACTTTGTCACAACTCTGGCACGACTCTGGCATAACTCTGGCTCAACTCTGGCACAATTCTGCCCAACTCTTGCACAACTCTGGCATAACACTGGCACAACTCTGGCAAAACCCAGCCACAACTCTCGCACAACTCAGGCACGACCCCGGAACAACTCTTGCACAACTCTGCCACATCTCCGGCACAACTCTGGCACAGCTCAAACACAACTCTGGCAGAACTCTAGTACAATTCCGGCACAACTCTGGAACACCTATTGCACAACCGTGGAACCACTCTTGGACAACTATGACACAATTCTGGCACAACTCTGGCACAACTCTGGCACAACTCTGTTGTAACTCTAGCACAACTCTGGCTCAACTCTGGCACAACTCCAGCACAACTCTCGTACAACTCTGGCACAACTCTGGCACAACTCCGGAACAACTCTGGCACAACTCTGGCATGGCACTGGCACACCTCTGGCACAACACGGGCAAAACTCTAGCACAACTCTGGCACAACTCTGGTACAACTCTGGCACAACTAAAGCACAACTCTGGCACAACGCTGGCACAACTCTGGCACAACTCTGCCACAACGCTGGCACAACTCTAACACAACTCTGAAAAAACTCTGCAACAACTCTTGCACAAATCTAGCACATCTCTGGCACAACTCTGTTACAACATTGGCACAACTCTGGCACAACACTAGCACAACCCCGACACAACACTTGCACAAATCTGCCACAACTCCGGCACAACTCTGGCACAACTCAGGCACAACTCTGGCTCGACTCTGGCACAACTCTGGCAGAACTGGTACAACTCTGGTACAACTCTGGCACAACTTTGGCACGGCTGTGGCATGGTTCTGGCACAACTCTTGCACAACTCTAGCACAACTCTGGCACAACTCCGGCACAACTCTGGCACAACTCTGGCACAACTCTGGCACAACTCTGGCACAACTCTGGCACAAATCTGGCACAACTCTGGCACAACTCTGGTACAACTCTGGCACAACTATGGCACAACTTTGGCACAACTCTGGCACAACTCTGGTATAACTCTGGCACAACTCTGGCACAACTCTAGCACAACTCTGGCACAACTCTGGCACTACACTGGCACAACTCTGGCACAACTCTGGCACAAATCTTGAACAACTCTGGCACAATTCTGGCACAGTTCTGGCACAACTCTGGGACAACTCCGGTACAACTCTGGCACAACATGGGCACAACTCTGGCACAACTCTGGCACAACTCCAGCACAACTTTGGCACAACTCTGGATCAACTCTGGGACAACTCTGCCCCGACTCTGGCATAACTCTGGCACAACTCCGGCATAACTCTGGCTTACCTCTGGCACAACTCTGGCAAAACTCTGAAACAACTCTGGCACAACTCTGCACAACTATGGAAAAACCCTGGCACAACTCTTGGACGGCTCTTGGACAACTCTGGCACCACTCCGGCACAACTCTAGCACAACTCTGGCAGAACTCTGTTAAAACTCTGGCACAACTCTGGCAGAACCGTGTCACATCTCTGGCAAAACCCTGGCAAAACGCTAGCACAACTCTGGCACAACTCTGGCACAACTCTGGAACAACACTGGCACAACACTGGCACAACTCTGGCACAACTCAGGCACAACTCTGGCACAACTCTGGCACAACTCTGGCACAACTCTGGGACCACTCTGGCACAACTCTGCACAACTCTAGCACAACTCTGGCACATTTCTGGCACAACTCTGGCACAACTCTGGCACAACTCTGGCACAACGCTGGCACAATTCTGGCATAAATCTCGCAAAACTCTGGAAGGACTCTTGTACAACTCTGGCACAACTCTGGCACAACTCTAGCAAAACTCTGGCACAACTCTGGGATAAATCTGGCACAACTCTACCAGAACTCTGCCAAAAATCCGGCACAACTCTCGCAAAACTCTGGCACAACTCTGGCACAAGTCTAGCACAAATCTCCCACAACTCAAGCAAAACTCTGGCACAACACTGGAACAACTCTGGCACAACTCCATAACAACTCTGGCACAACTCTGGCATGGCACTGGCACAACTCTTAAATAACTCGGGCAAAACTCTATCACAACTCTTCCACAACTCTGGCACAACTCTGGCACAACTATGGCAGAACTCTGGCACAACGCTGGCACAACTCTGGCACAACGCTGGCACAATGCTGGCACAACTCTGGCACAACCTTGGCATAACTCTGGCACAACTCAAGCACAAGCCCGGCACAATTCTTGCACAAATCTGCCACAACTCATTACAACTCTGGCACAACTCAGGCACAACTCAGGCAGAACTCTGGCTCGACTCTGCCACTACTTTGGCACAACAGGTACAACTCTGGTACAACTGTGGCACAACTTTGGCACATCTCTGGAACAACTCTGGCACAACTCTTGCACAACTCCGGCACAACTCTTGCACAACTCTAGCACAACTCTGGCACAACTCCGGCACAACTTTGGCACAACTCTGGCACGCCTCTGGCACAGCTCTGGCCAAACACTGGCAGAGCACTGGCCCAACTCTGGCACAACTCGGGCACAACTCTGGCACACCTCTGGCACAACTCTGGCGCAACTGTGGCAAAACTGTGGCACAACTCCGGCACAACTTTGGCACAACTCTGGCACGCCTCTGGCACAGCTCTGGCCAAACACTGGCAGAGCACTGGCCCAACTCTGGCACAACTCGGGCACAACTCTGGCACACCTCTGGCACAACTCTGGCGCAACTGTGGCAAAACTGTGGCACAACTCCGGCACAACTTTGGCACAACTCTGGCACGCCTCTGGCACAGCTCTGGCCAAACACTGGCAGAGCACTGGCCCAACTCTGGCACAACTCGGGCACAACTCTGGCACACCTCTGGCACAACTCTGGCGCAACTGTGGCAAAACTGTGGCACAACTCCGGCACAACTTTGGCACAACTCTGGCACGCCTCTGGCACAGCTCTGGCCAAACACTGGCAGAGCACTGGCCCAACTCTGGCACAACTCGGGCACAACTCTGGCACACCTCTGGCACAACTCTGGCGCAACTGTGGCAAAACTGTGGCACAACTCCGGCACAACTTTGGCACAACTCTGGCACGCCTCTGGCACAGCTCTGGCCAAACACTGGCAGAGCACTGGCCCAACTCTGGCACAACTCGGGCACAACTCTGGCACACCTCTGGCACAACTCTGGCGCAACTGTGGCAAAACTGTGGCACAACTCCGGCACAACTTTGGCACAACTCTGGCACGCCTCTGGCACAGCTCTGGCCAAACACTGGCAGAGCACTGGCCCAACTCTGGCACAACTCGGGCACAACTCTGGCACACCTCTGGCACAACTCTGGCGCAACTGTGGCAAAACTGTGGCACAACTCCGGCACAACTCTGGCACAACTCTGGCATTACTCTGGCACAACTCTGGCACAACTCTGGCACAACTTTGGCACCACTCTGGCACAACTCTGGCACAACTCTGGCACAACTCTGGCACAGCTCTGGCACATCTCTTGCACAACTCTTGCACAACTCTGTCACAACTCTAGAACACCTCTGGCACAACGCTGGCACAACTCTAGCACAAATCTGGCACAACTCTGGCACAACTCTGGCACAACTATGGCACAAGTCTTTGAAAACTATGGCACACCTCTTGTAAAACACCAGCACAGCTATGGTACAACTCTAGCACAACACTGGGAAAACTCTGGTACAAGTCTAGCACAACTCTGGCACAACTCTGGCACAATTCTGGCGCAGCTCTGGAACAAATCTGGCACAACTCTGGCAAAACTCTGGTAAAACTCTGGCACAACTCTAGCACACCTCTGGCACAACTCTGGCACGACTCTGGCACAACTCTGGCTCAACTCTGGCACAACTCTGGCACAACTATGGCACATCTCTGGCACAAATCGTGCACACATCTGGCACAACTCTGGCACAAATCTGGCACAACTCTGGCACAACTCTGGCTCAACTCTGGCACAACTCTGGCACAACTATGGCACATCTCTGGCACAAATCGTGCACACATCTGGCACAACTCTGGCACAAATCTGGCACAACTCTGGCACAACTCTAGCACAACTATGGTACATCTCTGGCACAACTCTGGCACAACTCTGCCACGTCTCTGGCACAATTCAGGTACAACTCTGGCACAACTCTGGCAAAATTCTGGCACATCTCTGGCACAGCTATGGCACAACTCCGGCACAACCCTGGCACGCTCTGGAACAACTCTGGCACAACTCTGGCACAACTCTGGCACAACTCTTGCACAACTCTGGCTCAACCCGGGCCTACCCCTTGCACAACTCTGGCACAACTCTGGCACAACTCTGGCACAACTCTTACACAACTCTGGCATAACTCTGGCATAACTCTTGCACAACTCTGGCACAAATCTGGCACAACTCTGGCACAACTCTGGCACAACTCTGGGACAACTCTGGCACAACTCTTGCACAACTCTGGCACAACTCTGGCACAACTTTGGCACAACTCTTACACAACTCTGGCATAACTCTGGCATAACTCTTGCACAACTCTGGCACAAATCTGGCACAACTCTGGCACAACTCTGGGACAACTCTGGCACAACTCTTGCACAGCTCTGGCTCAACCCGGGCCTAACTCTTGCACAACTCTGGCACAACTCTGGAACAACTCTGGCACGACTCTTGCACAACTCTGGCTTATATCTGGTACAACTCTGGCCAAACGCTGGCAAAACTCAGGCAAACCTCTAGCACAACTCTGGCACAAAAATTGCACAACTCTGGTACAGCTCCTGCACAACTCTAGCACAACTCTGGAAAAACTCTGCCACAACTCTAGCACAACTCTGGCATTACTCTGGCACAACTCTGGCACAACTCTGGCAAAAATATGTCACAACTCTGCAAAAACTCCGGGACAACTATGACACAACCCTGGCAAAGGTCTGGCACGACTCTTGCACAACTCTGCCACAACTCTGGAACAACTCTTGCACATATCTTGCACAACTCTGATGCAAATGTGGCACAACTCTGGTACAATTCTTGCACAACTCTGGCACAACTCTAGCACAACTCGGGCACACGTTTGGCACAACACTTGCACAACTCTGGCACAACTCTGGCACAACTCTGGCACAACTCTGGCACAACTATTGCACAACTCTAGCACAACTCTGGCAAAACTGTGGCACAACTCTGGAAAAAATCTTGCACAACTCTGGCATAACTCTTGCACAACTCAGGCACAACTCTGGAAGAACTCTAGCACAACTGTGGCACAACTATGGCACAACTCTGGCAAAACCCTGGCACAGCTCTCGAACAACTCTGGCACAACTCTGGCACAACTCTAGTTCAACTCTGGCACAACTCTGGAACACTTACTGTACAACTGTGGAAAAACTCTGGCACAACTCTTGCAAAAATCTGGCATACCTCTGGCACAACTCTAGCACAACCCTGGCACAACTCTTGCACAACTCTGGCACAACTCTCGCACAACTCTAGCACAATTCTGTCACAACTCTGGCACAACTCTGGCACAACTCTGGCACAACTCTGGCACAACTCTGGCAAAACTCTGGCACAACTCTGGCAAAACTCTGGCCCAACTCTTGCACAACTCTGGCACAAATCAGGCAAAATAAAAACACAACTCTGGCACAACTCTGGTACATCTCTGGTACGACCCTTGCACAACTCTGGCACAAATCTGGCAAAACTCTGGCAAAACCCAGGCACAAGTTTGGCGTATCTCTAGCACAACTCTGGAAAACCTATGGTACAGCTCTTAAATAACACTGGCACAACTCTGGCACAACTCTTATACAACTCTGGCACAACTCTGGCACAACTCTAGCAAAACTATGGCACACCCCTTGTAAAACACCGGAACAACTCTGGCAGAAATCTGGCACAACTCTGGCACTACTCTGGCACAACTCTGGCACAACTCTAGGACAACTCTGGCAAAACTCTGGTACAACTCTGGCACAACCCTCGCACAACTTTGGCACAAATCTGGCACAAATCTGGCACAGGTCTGGCACAATGGCACATCTCTGGAACAACCATGGCACACCTCTTGTACAACACTGGCACAACTATGGCACAACTCTGGCACAACTCTGGCACAACTCTGGCACAACTCTGGCGCAACTCTGGCACAACTCTGGTACAACTCTGGCACAACTCTGGCACAGTTCTGGCACAACCCTGGCTTAACTCTTGCACAACTCTGGCACAACTCTGGTACAACTCTGGCACAACTCTGGCACAACTCT
>SZWC01002154.1:23264-117869 GCA_023375785.1 Penium margaritaceum | reverse complement strand
AACTCTGGCACAACTCTGGCACAACTCTGGCACAACTCTGGCACAACTCTGGCACAACTCTGGTACAACTCTGGCACAACTCTGGCACAGTTCTGGCACAACCCTGGCTTAACTCTTGCACAACTCTGGCACAACTCTGGTACAACTCTGGAACAACTGTGGCACACCTCTTGTAAACCACTGGCACAACTCTGGCACAACTCTAGCACAAATCTGGCACAATTCGGGCACAACTATGGCACAAAACTGGCACACTTCTACCAACAACTCTGGCACAACTTCGGCACAACTCTGGCACAGCGCTGGGACAACTCTGGTACAACTCAGGCACAACCCTGGCACAAATGTTTCACAACAGTGCCACAACTCCGGCACAACCCTGGCACAACTCTGGCACAACTTTAGCACAGCTTTGGTACAACCCTGGCACAACCCTGGCACAACTCTGGCACAACTCTGGCACAACATTGGCAAAACTCTGGCACAACAATGGCAAGACTCTGGCACAATTCTGGCACAACTCTAGCACAACTCTGGAACAATTCTGGCACAACTCTGGCAAAACTCTAGAACAACTCTGGCACAACTCTGGCACAACTCCGGCAGAACTAAAGCACATCTCTGGGACAACTTTGGCACAGCTTTAACACAACCCTGGCACAACTCTGGCAGAACTCTGGCACAACTCTGGGACAACTGTGGCACAACTGTGGCACGACTCTTGCACAACTCTGGAAAAACTCTGGCACAACTCTGGCATAACTCTGGCACAACTCTGGTACAATTGTGGCACAACTATGGCACAACCATGGCACACCTCTAAACAATGTTTATGCAAAAACGTTATGCACAAAGTTTATCCACAAAGTTTACGCACAACGTTTATGCATAAAGCTTATGTTCAAAGTTAATGCACAAAGTTTATGCACAAAGTTTATGCACGAAGTTTCTGCACAGACTTTATTCACAAAGTTTATGCACAAAGTTTCTGCACAAAGTTCATGAACAAAAGTTTATGCACAACGTTCATGCACAATATTTCTGCACACACTTTATGCACCAAGTTTATGCACAAAGTTTATGCACAAAGTTTCTGCAGAAATTTTAAGCGCAACGTTTATGCACAAAGTTCATGCACAAAGTTTATGCACAACGTTTCTGCACAATGTTTACACAAGGAGTATATGCACAAAGTTTAGAAAACAAAGTTTCTGCACAAAGTCCATGCACAAACATTATGCACAAAAATTATGCACCAAGCATATGCACAAAGCTTATGCACAATGTTTATGCACAAATTTTATGCACAAAGGTTTTGAAAAACATTTATGCACCAAGTTTATGCACCAACGTTATGCACAAAGTTGATGAAAAATGTAAATGAAAAATGTTAATGCACAAAGTTGCCGCATAAAGTTTATGCACAAAAGTTATGCACAACATTTCTGCACAAAGTTTATGCACAAATTTTATTCACAACGTTTCTGCACAAAGTTAATGCAAAATATTTCTGCACAAAGTTGATGCACCAAGTCGATGCACAAAGTTTATGCAAAACGCTTATGCACAAAGTTTATGCACAAAGTTTATTCTCAAAGCTTATGCACAAGGTTTATGCACAAATTTTGTGTACAAAATTAATGCAAAGAATTGTGCACAACGTTTATGCACAAAGTGTATGCACAACGTTTATACATAAAGCTTTTGGACAACGTTTCTGCACAAAGTTAATGCGCAAAGTTTATGCACAAAGTTGACGCAGAAAGGTTTTGCACAAAGTTTATACACAACGTTTATGCACAAACATTATGCACAATGTTTATGCACAATGTTTATGTACAAATGTTATGCAGAAAGTTAATGTACAAAGTTTATGCACAAGTTTTATACACAACACTTATGCACAACGTTTATGCACAAATGTTATGTACAAAGTTTATGCACAAGGTTTATGCACAATGTTTTTGCACAAAGTTTATGGAGAACTTTTATGCACAAAGTCTATGATCAAAGTTTATGCACACATTTTATGCACAAAATTCATGCACAAAGTTTATTCACAAAGTTTATGCGCAACTTTTGTGATCAAAATCGATGCACAAAAGTATGCACAACGTTCATGCACAAAGGTTTTGGACAAATTTTTTGCACAAAGTTTATGTAGAAATATTATGCAAAATGTTTATGCACAATTTCTATGCGCAACGTTTATGCACAAAGTATATGCTCAATATTTATGCAAAACGTTTGTGCACAATGTTTATGCACAAATTTTATTCACAACATTTATGCACAAAGTTTATGCACAAAGTTTATGCACAAACTGTATGCACACGGTTTATACACAAAGTTTATGCACAAAGTTTATGCACAAATTTTATGCACAAAGTTTGTTCACAAAGGTTATGCACAAATTTAATGCACAAAGTTTCTGCACAAAGTTTATGCACAGTGTGTATGCACAAAGTTTTTGCACAAAGGTTGGGACAAATTATATGCACAAAATTTATGCACAACTTTTATGCACAAAGTTGATGCACAAAGTCTATGCACAAAGTTTATGCAAAATGATTATGCAAAACATTATGCACAAAGTTTATGCACAAAGGTTATGCACAAAGGTTATGCACAAAGTTTATGCACAAAGTTTATGCACAAAATTAATGAAAACATTTGTGCACAACGTTTATTCTCAAAGTATATGCACAACATTTATGCACAACGTTTATGCACAAAGGTTTTTGGACAAAGGTTTTGCACAAGGTTAAATCACAAAGTTTATGTACAAAGTTTATGCACAAACTTTATGCACAAAGTTTTTTCACAACGTTTATGCACAAAGTTCATGTCCAAAGCTTATGCACAAAGTTTGTTTACAAACTTTATGCACTACGTTTATGCACAACGTTTATCCACAAAGTTTATGCACAAAATATATGCACAATGTTTATGCAAAAACATTACGCACAAATTTTATGCACAACGTTTATGCACAAAGGTTTGTGCACAAAGTTTATGCATTAAGTTTATGCACAAAGTTAATGCGCAAGGTTCATGAGTAATGTTTATGCACAAAGTTCATGTAAAAAGTGTTTTCTTAAATTTTATGCACAAAGCTTATGCACAAAATTTATGCACAAAGTTTATGCATAAAGTTCATGCACACAGATTCTGCACAAAGCTTATGCACAAATCGTATGCACATAGTTTATGCATTAAGTTTATGCACACTTTTTATGGACAAAGTTTATGCACAGATTTCAAGCACAAAGTTTATGCACAAAGTTTGTGCATAAAGGTTATGCACAAAGTTTCTGCACAAAGTTGATGCAAAAAGTTTACGCACAACGTTTATGCACAATGTTTTTGTACAAAGTTTATGCACAAAATTTATGCACAAACTCTATGCACAAAGTTTATGCACAAAGTTTCTGCACAAAGTTTATGCACCAAGGTTATGCACAACTTCTATGCACAAAGCTTCTACACAACGTTTATGATCAACGTTTATGCACAATTTTTATGCACAGTATTTACGCACCAAGTTTATGCATAACGTTTGTGCAAAACATTTATGCACAATGTTTTTGCAGAAAGTTTATGCACAGAGTTTGTACACAACGTTTATGCACAATGTTTATGCACAATGTTTATGCACAATGTTTATGCACAAACGTTATGCACAATTTTTATGCACAAAATTTATGCACAAAGTTTATGCACAAAGTCTATGCACAAAGTATATGTTCAAAGTTTATGCACAACTTTTACGCACACAATTCATGCACAAAGTTTATTCACAAAGATTCTGCACAAACTTGATGCAAACATTTTATGCACAAAGTTTATGCACAAAGTTTCTGCACAAAGTTTATGATCAAAGTCTATGCACAACGTTCATGCACAAAGTTTCTGCACACACTTTAAGCACAAATTCAATGCACAGAGTTTCTGCACAACGTCTCTGCACAAAGTTTATGCAAAACGTTTATGCACAAAGTTTATGCACAATGTTTATGCACAATGTTCGGCACAAAGTGTATGCACAACGATTATGCACAAAGTTTCTGCACAAAGTTGATGCACAAATATTATGCACAAATGTTCTGCACAAAGCTTATACACAAGCTTTCTGCACAAAGTTTGTAAACAAAGTTTATGTACAATGTTTATGCATAAAGTTTATGCAAAAAATGTATGGACAAATTTTATGCACAAAGTTTATGCACAAATTTTATGCAAAACTTTTATGCACAAATTTTATGCAAAACGTTTATGCACAAAGTTGATGCAAAAGGACTATGCAAAAAGTTTATGCACAAAGTTACCTCATAAATGTTACGCAAAAAATTTATGCACACAGTTTATGCACACCATTTATGCACAAATTGTATGCACAAAGTTTATGCACAAAGTTTATGCAAAAGCCTGTGCACAAAGTTAATGTTCAAATTTTATGCACAAAGTTTGTGCACACAGTTTATGCACAAAGTTTATGCACAAAGTTTATGCACAAAGTTTATGCACAAAGTTTATGCACAAAGTTTCTGCACAAACTTTATGCACAAAGTTTATGCACAAAGTTCATGCACAAAGTTCATGCACAAAAATTATGCACAACGTACATGCACAAGGTTTACACACAAAGTGTATGCACAAAGTTTATGCAGAAAGTGTGTGCACAAAGTTTATGCAAAAACATTATGGACAAAGTTTCTGCACAAAGCATATGCACAAAGTTTGTGCACAAAGTTTATGCATAATGATTCTGAACAACGTTTATGCACAAATTTCATGGAAGATTTTTATTCACAAAGTTTATGAACAAAGTTTATGCGAAATGTTTATGCACCAATTTTATGCACAAATTTGATGCAAAAGCTTTATGCAAAACGTTCATGCACAAAGTTGCTGCAGAACGTTTATGCACAAACTTTATGCACAACGTTTGTGCACAAAATTTACGCACAAAGTTTATGCACAAAGTTTATGCACAACGTTTCTGCACAAAGTTGAGGCAGAAAGTTTATGCACAAAGTTTATGCACAAACTTTATGCACAAAGTTTATGCACAACGTTTATGCACAACGTTTATGTACAACGTTTATGCACAACATTTATGCAAAAGATTTATGCACAAAGTTTATGCACAAATGTATCCACAAAGTTTATGCAGAAAGGTTGTACACAAAGTACATGCACACAGTTTATGCAAACATTTTATGCACAGAGTTTATCCACAAAGTTTATGCACAAAATATTTGCACAACGTTTATGCAAATCTTTTATGCACAAAGTTTATGCACGAAGTTTATGCACAAAGTTTATGCACAAAGTTTCCACACAAAGTTTATGCACAAAGTTTGTGCACAAATTTTATGCACAAAGTTTATGCACAATGTTTCTGCACAACGTTCATGCACAATGTTTATGTACAAATTTTGTGTACAAAGTTTATGCACAAAGTTTATGTACCAAGTATATGGTTATAGTTTATGCACAAAGTTTATACACAAAGTTTCTGCACAAAGTTTATGCACGAATTGTATGCACAAAGTTTATGCACACAGTTTATGCACAAAACTATTGCATAGAGTTTATGCACAAAGTCTAAGAATTAATTTTATACACAACGTTTATGCACAAGGTTTATGCACAAAGTTTATGCACAACGTTTTTTGCACAACATTTATGCACAAAGTATATGCACAATGTGCATGCACAAATTTTATGCGCAAAGTTTGTGCACAAAGTCTATGCACAAAGTTTATGCACAACGCTTATGCACAAGTTTACGCACAACGTTGATGCAAATAGTTCATGCAAAACGTTTACACGGAAAGTTTTTGCACAGAGTTTGTACACAACGTTTTTGAAGAGAGTTGATGCAAAAATTTTATGCACAAATTTTATGCCCTACGTTTGTGCACAAAGTTTATGCACAAAGCTTATGAACAACGTTTATGCACAATGTTTATGCAAAACATTTCTGTACAACGTTTATGCACAAAGTTTATGCACAACGTTTATGCGCAACGTTTATGTAGAAAGTTCATGCACAAAGTTTATGTACAAAGTTTATGCACAAAGTTTCTGCACAATGTTTATGCACAAAGTTTCTGCACAAAGTTTATGCACAAATTTTATGCACAAAGTCTATGCACAACATTTATGCAACAAAGTTTATGCACAAATTTTTATGCACAAAGTTCAAGCACAAAGTTTATGCACAAAATGTATGCACAAAGGTTATGCACAAAGTTACAACACAAAGCTAATGCACAAATTTTTTGCACAACGTTTATGCACAAATTCTATGCACAAAGGTTATGCTCAAGGGTGATGCACAAAGTTTCTACACAAAGTTTGTGCACAAACTTTATGCACAATTTTTATGCACAAAGTTTATGCACAACATTTGTGCACAACGTTTGTGCACAAAGTTTATGCACAAAGTTTATGCAGAACATTTATGCAAAGAGTTTGTACACAAAGTTTATGCACAAATTTTATGCACAAAGGTTATGCACAAAGTTTCTGCACAAACATTATGCACAAAGTTCATGCACACATTTGATGCACAACGTTTCTGCACAAAGTTTATTCTCCATGTTTATGCACAACGTTTATGCACAATGTTTATGCATAAAGTTAATGCACCAAGCTTATGCACAACGTTTGTGCACAAAGTTTATGCACAAACTTCATGCAAAACGTTTATGCACAGAGTTTGTACACAAAGTTTCTGAACAAATTTCATGCACAAATGTTATGCACAAATATTATGCACAAAGTGTATGCACAACGTTTATGCACAAAGTTTATGCACAAAGTTTATTCACAAATTTATGTAAAATGTTTATGGACAAAGTGTATGCACAAGTTTTATGCAAAACGTTTATGCAATAAGTTTATTCACAAAGTTGATGCACAAAGTTGATGCACACAGTTTATGCACTAAGTTTATGCACAAAGTTTATGCTCAAAGGCTATGAAATAAGTTTATGCACAACGTTTATGCACAAGGTTTATGCACATTGTTTATGCACAATGTTTACGCACAAAGTCCATGCAAGACGTTTATGCACAAAGTTTTTGTACAATGTTTATGCACAAGGTTTATGCACAAAGTATATGCACAAAGTTTACGCACAAAGCATATGGACAAAGTTTATGCACAAAGGTTTTGCACAAAGTTAATGCAAAAGGTTGTGCACAACGTTTATGCACAAAGTTGATGCACAAAGTTGATGAGTAAAGCTTATGCACAAAGTTTTTGCACCAAGTTTATTCACAACGTTTATTCACAAAGTTGATGAACAAAGTTTATGCAAAACGTTTATGCACAAAATTTATGCACAAAGTCTATGCACAATTCTGAGTCACAAATCTTATGCACAAAGTTTATGCACAAAGTTAATGCACAAAGTTTATGCACAAATTTCATGCACAAAGTTTATGCACAAAGTTTATTCAAAAGGTTTGTGCACAACCTTTATGCTCAAAATTCATGCACAATGTTTATGCACAAAGGTTATGCACAACGTTTATGAACAAAGTTCATGTGCAAAGTTTATCACAAAACGTATGCACAAAGCTTATGCACAAAGGTTATGCACAAAGTTTATACACAAAGTTTATTCACGAAGTTTATGCAAAAAGATTATGCACAAAGCTTATGCAGAAAGTATATGCACAATGTTTATGCACAAAGTTTCTGCACAAAGTTAATGCACAAAGTTTATGCACAAGGTTTCTGCACAAAGTTTTCACAAAGTTTATGGACAAAGCTCATGCACAAGGTTTATGCACAAAGTTTATGAACAAAGTTTTTGCATAAAGTTTCTGCACAAATTTTATGCCGAACAGTTATGCACAACGTTACATACAAAATTTATGCAAAACGTTTGTGCAAAATGTTTATGCACAAATGTTATGCACAGCATTTGTACACAGCGTTTATGCACAAAGTTTATGCACAAGGATTATGGACAACGTTTATGCACAAAGTTCATGCACAAAGTTTGTGCACAAATTTTATGCACAAAGTTTATGCACAAAGTTTATGCACAAATTGTATGCACAGAGTTTGTGCTCAAAGTTTATGCACAAAGTACATGCACAACGTTCAGGGACAAAGTTTATGCACAAAGTTTATGCACAACATTTTATGCACAAAGTTTATGAACAAAGTTGATGCACATAGTCTATGCACAAAGTTTATGTACAACGTTTATGCACAAAGTTTCTGCACAAAGTTTATGCACAAAGCTTGTGCACAAATTTTATGCACAAAGTTTATGCACAAAGTTTCTGCACAAACTTCATGCACAAAGTTTATGCACAAAGTTCATGCACAAAGCTCATGCACAACGTACATGCACAAGGTTTACACACAAAGTGTATGCACAAAGTTTATGTACAAATTTTCTGCACAAAGTTTATGAAAAAAAGTTATGCACAAAATTAATGCAAAATTTTATGCACAACGTTTATGCACAAAGTTTATGCACAAAGTTAATGCACAAAGGTTTTGGACAAAATTTATGCACACAGCAATTCGGAGAAAGGAGAACCAAGCCAGGGAAAGGTGAAGCAATCCAGAGAAAGGTGGAGCAAGCCAGAGAAAGGTGGAACAATCCAGGGAAAGGTAAAGCAAGCCAGAGAAAGGTAGTGCAAACTGGAGAAAGGTGGAGCAAGCCTCGGAAAGGTGAAGCAAGCCAGAAAATGGTGCGGCAAGCCAGAGAACGGTGGAGCAAGCCAGAGAAAGAAGGAGCAAGCCAGGGAAAGGTGGAGCAAGCCAAAGAAAGGAGGAGCAATCCAAAGAAAGGTGGAGCAAGATAGAGAAAGATGGAGCAATGAAAAGAATGGTGGAGCAAGCCAGAGAACGGTGGAGGAAGCCACAGAAAGGTGGAGCAAGCCAGAGAAAGGTGGAGCAAGCCAGAGAAAGGTGGAGTTAGCTAGAGAAAGGTGGAGCAGGCCACTGAAAGGTGGATCAAGCCAAGGAAATGTGGAGCAATCCATAGAAAGGTGGAGCAAGCCAGAGAGGTGGAGCAAGCCAGAGAAAGGTGGAGCAAGCCGAAGAAAGGTGGAGCGAGCCACAAAGAGGTGGAGCAATCCAGTAAAAGGTGGAGCAAACCACAGAAATATGGAGCAAGCTAGAGAAAGATGACACAAGCCACAGAAAGTAGGAGCAAGCCACATAAAGGTGGAGCAAGCCAGGAAAATGGGGAGCAAGCAAGAGAAAGGAGGAGCAAGAAAGCGAACAGTGGAGCAAGCCAGGGAAAGGTGCAGCAAGCCAGGGAAAGGCGGATCAAGCCAGGGAAAGGTTGAGCAAGCTAGAGTAAGGTGGAGCAAGCCAGCTAAAGGTGGAGCAACACAAAGGAAGGCGGAGAAATCCTGAGATAGGTGGAGCAAGCCAAAGTATGGTTGAGCAAGATTGAGAATCCTGAGATAGGTGAAGCAAGCCAGAGAAAGGTGGAGCAAGCCAGAGAAAGGAGGAGCAAGCCGGACAAAGGTGGAGGAAGCCAGACAAAGGTGGATCAAGTAAAAGAAAGTTGGTGCAAGCCAGAGAACAATGGAGCAAGCAAGGAAAAGGAGGAGCGAGCCAGAGAATGCTGGAGCAAGCTTGGGAAAGGTGGAGCAAGCCAGAGAAAGGTGAAGCAAGCCAGAGAAAGGTGGAGCAAGCCAGAGAACGGCATAGCAAGCCAGAGAAAGGTGGAGCAAGCCAGAGAAAGGGGGAGCAAGCCAGAGAAAGATGGTGCCAGCCACAGAAAGGTGGATGAAGTAAAGGAAAGGTGGTGCAATGCAGAGAAAAATGGACTAAGAAAGGAAAAGGTGGAGCGAGCCAGAGAACGGTGGAGCGAGCTTGGGAAAGGTGGAGCAAGCCAGAGAAAGGTGAAGCAAGCCAGAATAGGTGGAGAAAAAAACTGAAAGGTGGAGCCATCCAGCAAAATGTGGAGCAGGCCAGAGAAAGACGTGGCAAGCAAGGGAAAGGTTGAGCAAGCCAGAGAATGTGGAGCAAGCCAGACAACCGTGGAGCAAGGAAGAGAACGGTGGAGCAAGCCAAAGAAAAGTGGAGCAAGCCTGAGAAAGGTGGAGCAAGCCAGAGAAAGGTGGAGCATGCCAGAGGAAGATGGAGGAAGCCAGAGAAAGGTGGAGCAAGTGAGATAACAGTGGAGCAAGCCAAACAAAGGTGGAGCAAGCCTGAGAAAGGTCGAGCAAGCATGGGAAAGGTGAAGCAAGCCAGAGAACAGTTGAGCAAACCAGAGACAGGTGGAGCAAGCCAGAGAAAGGTGGAGCAAGCTAGAAAACGGTTGAGCAAGCCAAAGAAACGTGGATCAAGCCATAGAAAGGTAAAGCAAGCCAGAGAAAGGTGGAGCAAGACAGAGAAAGGTGGAGCAAGCCAGTGAAAGGTGGTAAATTCCAGAGAAAGGTGGAGCAAGCGGGGGGAGATGGAGCAAGCCAAAGAAAGGTGGAGCAAGCCATAGAACGGCTGAGCAAGCCTGAGAAAGGTGGAGCAAGCTAGAGAAAGGTGAAGCAAGACACAGAAAGGTGGAGGAAGCCAGAAAAAGGTGGAGTAAGCCAAAGAAAGGTGGAGCAAGCCAGAGAACATTGGAGTAAGCCAGAGGAAAGTGGAGCAAGCCAGAGAAAGGTGGGTCAAGCAAGGAAAATGTGGAGAAATCCAGAGAAAGGTGGAGCAAGCCAGAGAAAGGTGGAGCAAGGGAAAGAAAGGTGGAGCAAGCCAGAGAATGATGGAACAATCCAGAGAAAGGTGGAAGAAGCCAAGAAAACATGGAGCAAGCCAAAGAAAGTTGAAGCAAAGCAGAGAACGGTGGAGCAAGTGAGAGAACGCTGGAGCAAGCCAGAGAATGGTAGAAGAAGCTAGAGAAAGGTGGAGTATGCCAGGGAGATGTGGAGAAAGCCAGAAAAAGTTTAAGCAAGCCAGTGAAAGGTGAAGCAAGCTAGGGAATATTGGAGTAATCCAGAGAACGGTGGAGCAAGAATGAGAACAGTGGAGCAAGCCAGAGAACGGAGGAGCAAGCAAGAGAACGATGGAGCAAGCCAGAGAATGCAAGAGCAAGCCAGAGAATGGTAGAACAAGCGGGAGAAAGGTGGAGAAAGCCAGGGAAATTTGAAGAAAGCCAGAGTAAGCTGGAGCAAGCCAGAGAAAGGTGGAGCAAGCCAGAGGACATTAGAGCAAGCTAGAAAATGGTGAAGCAAGCCAGAGAAAATTCAAGCAAGCCAGAGAACGGTGAAGCAAGTCAGATAACGATAGTGCAAGCCAGAGAACGGTGGAGCAAGCTAGAGAATGGTGAAGCAAGCCAAGGAAAGGTGGTGCAAGTCAGAGAAAGGTAGAGTAAGCCAGAGAACGGTGAAGCAAGCCAGAGAACGGTGGTGCAAGCCAGAGAAAGGTGGAACAAGTCTGGTAAAGGTGGAGCAAGCTAGAGAATTGTGGAGTAAGCCATATAATGGTAGAGCAAGCCAGGGAAAGGTGGAGCAAACCAGAGAAATTAGGAGCAAGCATGTGAACGGTGGAGCAAGCCAAAGATACAAGGAGCAAGCCAGAGAAAGGTTGAGCAAGCCAGAGAACAGTAGAGCAAGCCAGAGAAAGGTGGCGCAAGCCAGAGAAAGATGGATCAAGCCAATGAAAGGTAGAGAAAGCCAGCGAAAGGTGGAGCAAGACTGGGAAAGGTTGAGCAAGCCTGAGAAAGGTGGAGCAAGCCACAGAAAGGTGGATCAAGGTAGAGAAATATAGATCAAGCCATACAAAGGTGGAGCAAGCCAGAGAAATGTGGAGCAAGCTAAAGAAAAGTGGATCAAGCCAGAGAAAGTTTGCGTAAGCCGGAGAATGGTGGAGCAAGCCAGAGAATGGTGGAGCAAGCCATAGAATGGTGGAGCAAGCAATGGAACAGTGAAGCAAGCCAGAGAACGGGGGAGCAAGCCAGGGAATGGTGGAGCACGCCAGAGAAAGGTGGTACAATCGAGAGAAAAGTGGAGCAAACCAGAGAATGGTGGTGTGGGCAAGGGAACACTAGAGCAAGCCAGAGAATGGTAGAATAAGACAGAGAAAGGTGGAGCAAGCCAATGAAAAGTGGAGCAAGCCAGGGAAAGGTGGAGCAAGCCAGAGAACAGTGGATCAAGCCGGAGAAGGGTGGAGCAAGCCAGAGGACAGTGGATGAAGCCAGAGAACGGTTGGGCAAGCCAGAGAGCAATGGAGCAAGCCAAACAAAGGTGGTGCAAGGCAGAGAAAGGTGGAGCAAGCCAAAGGTTTAGAAAGCCACAGAAAGGTGGAGCAAGCCAGAGAATGGTGGAGAAAGACAGTGGAGCAAGCCATAGAAAGGTAGATCAAGCCAGAAGGTGGAGCAGGCCATTGAAAGGTGGCGCAGGCCAACAGAAGGTGGAGCAGGCCAGAGTAAGGTGGAGCAAGCCAGAGAAAGGGAGAGCAAGCCAGAGAACATTAGAGCAAGCCAGCGAATGCTGAAGCAAGCCAGAGAAAAGTCAAGCAAGCCAGATAACGGTGATGAAGGTTGGATAACGTTGGAGAAAGCCAGAGAACAGTGGAGCAAGCCAGAGATCGGTGGACCAAGCCAAAGAAAGGTGGAGCAAGCCAGAGGAAGAAGGATCAAACCAGAGAAAGGTGGAGCAAGCCAGAGAACGGTGAAGCAAGCCAGAGAACGGTGGAGCAAGCCAAAGAAAGGTGGAGCATGCCTGAAAAAGGTGGAGCAAGCCAGAGAAATGTGGAGTAAGTTAGATAAAGGTGGAGCAAGCCAGGGAACGGTGGAGCAAGCCAAAGAAATGTGGAGCAAGCCAGTGCACGATGGAGCAAGCCAAAGATACAAGGCGCAAGCCAAAGAATGATTGAGCAAGCCAGATAACAGTAGGGCAAGCCAGAGAAAGGTGGAGCAAGCCACATAAAGGTGGAGCAAGCCATGAAAAGGTGGAGCAAGCCAGAGAAAGGAAGAGCAACCCAGGGAAAGGTTTAGCAAGCTTGAGAAAGGCGGAGCAAGCCAAAGAAAGGTGGAGCAAGCCAGAGAAAAGTGGATCAAACCAGAGAAAGGTGTTGCAAACCAGATAAAGGTGGTGCAAACCAGAGAAAGAAAGGTGGAATAAGCTAGAGAAAGATTGGGCAAGCCAAAGAATGGTGAAGCAAGCCAGCGAACGGTGGAGCAAGCCAGAGAACGGTGAAGCAAGCAATACAACAGTGGAACAAGCCGGAGAACAGTGGAGCAAGCCAGGGAATGGGGGAGCAAGCCAGAGAAAGGTGCTCCAAGCAAGAGAAAGGTTGATCAAGCCAGGGAACGGTAGAGTGAGCAAGGGAATGCTGGAGCAAGCCAGAGAATGGTAGAAGAAGACAAAGAAAGGTAAAGCAAGCCAATGAAAGGTGGAGCAAGCCAGGGAAATGTGGATCAAGCCAGAGAACTGTGGAGCAAGCCAAAGAACAGTGGAGCAAGGCAGAGAACGGTGGAGCATGCCAGAGAACTGTGGATCAAGCCAGAGAACAGTTGAGCAAGCAAGAGAACAATGGAGCAAGCCAAAGAAAGCTGGTGCATGGAAGAGAAAGGTGGGGCAAGCCAGGGAAGGTGGAGTAAGCCAGAGTAAGGTGCAGGGAGCCAGAGAAAAGTGCAACAAGCTAGAGAAAGTTGGAACAGGCCAGAAAAAGGCGGAGCGGGTCACAGAATGGTGGAGCACGCCAGAGAAATGTGGAGCAAGCCAAAGAACGGTTGAGCAAGCCAAAAAATGGTGGAGCAAGCCAAAGAATGGTGGAGCAAGCCAGAAAACGATTGCGCAAGCCACAGAAAGGGTGGAGTAAGCCATGGAACGATGCAGCAAGCCACAGAAAGGTGGAGCATGCCAGAGAACGGTAGGGTAATTCAGAGAACGGTGGAGCAAGCCACGGAACAATGGAGCAAGCCAGACAATGGTGGTGCAAACCACAGATTGGTGGAGCACGCCAGAAAATGGTGGAGCAAGCCAGAGAGCAGTAACGGAAACTTGAGAACAGTGGAGCAAGCCAGAGAACAGTGGAGCAAGCCAAAGAGTGGTGGAGCAAGCAAAAGAACAGTGGATCAAGCCAGAGAACGGTGGAGCAAGTCAGGGAATGGTGGAGCAAGCCAGAGAAAGGTGGTGCAAGCAGAAGAAAGGTGGAGCAAGCCATAGAAAGAAGGAGCAAACAAGAAGAAGATGGAGCAAGGCAGAGAAGGGTGAAGCAAGCCAGAGACACGTGGAGTAAGCCAGATAAAGATGGAGCAAGCTAGGGAAAGGTGGAGCAAGCCAGAGAAATGTGGAGCAAGCCAGTGAACGGTGGAGCAAGCCAAAGATACAAGGAGCAAGCCAGAGAAAGGTTGAGCAAGCCAGAGAATAGTAGAGCAAGCCAGAGAACGGTGGAGCAAGCCAAAGATAGATGGAGCAGGCCAAAGAAAGGTGAAGAAAGCCAGAGAAATGTGGAGAAAGCCACAAAAAGGTTGAGCAAGCCTGAGACAGGTGGATAAAGCCAAAGAGAGGTGGAGCAAGCGAGAGAAACGTGGATCAAGCCAGAGAAAGGTGGAGCAAGCCACAGAAAGGTGGAGCAAGCTAAAGAACGGTGGAGTGAGCAAGGGGATGCTAGAGCAAACCACAGAATGGTAGAACAAGACAGAGAAAGGTGGAGTAGGCCAATGCAAGGTGGAGCAAGCTAGGGAAAGATGGATCAAGCCAGAGGACAGTGGATCAAGCCAAAGGAGAGTGGAGCAAGCCAGACAACAGTGGAGCAAGCCAGAGAACAAACGATCAAGCCAGAGAACAGTTGAGCAAGCCAGAGAACAATGGAGCAAGCCAAAGAAAGGTGGTCCAAGGAAGTGAAAGGTGGAGCAAGCCAGAGAGAGGTGGAGCAAGCCAGAGAATGGGGGAGCGAGCTTGACAACGGTGGAGCAGGCGAGACAAAGGTGGTGCAAGTCAGAGTATGGTGGACCAGGCTTGGGAACAGTAGAGCAAGCTGCAGAACTGTGGAACAAGCCAGAGAAAGATTGAGTAAGCTAGAGAAAGGTGTAGAAAGCCAGATAAAGGTGGAGAAGGCCAGACAATGGTAGAGAAAGATAGAGAGTAGTCAAGCAAGCCACGGAACGTGGGTTTCAGGCAGAGAATAGAGGAGCAAGCCAAAGAACAGTGGAACAAGCCACAGAAATATGGAGCATGCTAGAGAAAGGTAGAGCAAGCCATAAGGTGGAGTAGGCCATCAAAAGGTGGCGCAGGCCAACAAAAGGAGGAGTAGGCCAGAGCAAGGTGGAGCAAGGCAGAAGACGGTGGAGAAGGTGAGAGAAAGGTGGAGTAGGCTAAGAAAGTTGGAGTAAGCCACAGAAATATAGAGCGAGGCAGAGAACGGTCGACCAAGTCGAAGATCGGTGGAGCAAACCAGAAAATGGTGGAGCACGCTAGAGAAAGATGGAGCAGGTCAAAGAAAGGTTCAGCAAGCTAGAGAAAGGTGGAGCAGGCAGAGAAAATGTGAGCAAGCCATAGAAAGGTCAGGCAAGCCAGCGAACTGTGGAGCAAGCCAGAGAAAGGCATACCAAGCCAGAGAACGGTGGAGCAAGCCAGAAAAATGTGGAGCAAGCTAAAGAAAGGTGGAGTAGGCCACAAAAACGTAGAGGAAGCCAAAGAATAGTGGAGCAAGCCAGAGCTTGCTCCACCTTTATCTGACTTGATCCACCGTTCTCTGGATTACTTCATGTTCGTATGGCTTGCTACAGCATTCCCGGGCTTGTGCCACCCTTCTCAAGCTTGCTCCAACTTTCTCTAGCTTGCTCCACCCTTCCCCGGCTTGCTCCACCTTTCCTTGGTTTGCCCCACCTTTCTCTAGCTTGCTCCATATTTATCTGTCTTGCTCCCCCTTTCTCTGGCTTGCTCCACCATTCTTTGGCTGGCTCCACCTTTCTATGGCTTGCTCTACCTTTCTCTATATTTCTCTACCTTTCTCTGGTTCTCTCCACCTTTCTCTGGCTTACTCCACTGTTCTCTGGCTTGCTCCACCTTTGTTTGGCTTGCTCTAGCTATTCATCGCTTGATCCACCTTTCTCTGGCTTGCTCTACCTTTATCTGGCTTGCTGTACCTTTCCGTGGCTTGCTCTACCTTTCTCCAGCTTGCTCCACCTTTGCTCAGCTTGGTCCACCATTCTCTGGCTTGTTCCACCTTTTTCTGGCTTACTCCACCTTTCCATGGCTTACTCTACCTTTATTTGCCTTGCTCCATCTTTCTATAGCTTGCTCCACCATTATCTGGCTTGCTCCATCATTCTATGGCTTGCTCCACTGTTCACTGGCTTTCTCCATCGTTTTGTGGCTTACTCCACCTGTCTTTGGCATGCTATACTGTTCTCTGGCTTGCACCGCCATTCTCTTGCTTGCTCAACCGTTCTCTGACGTGCTCCACCGTCCTCAAGCTTGCTCCACCATTCTCTAACTTGCTCCACCGTTCTCTGGCTTTCTCCACCATTCTGTGGCTTACTCCACCGTTCTCTGGCTTACTCCACAATTATCTTGGTTGCTCCACCATTCTCTGGCATAATCCACCGTTCCCTATCTTGCTCCACCGTTATCTAGCTTGCACCACCGTTCTTTGGCTTGCTCTGCTGCTTGCTAGCTTACTCTACCGTTCTCTGGCTTCCTCCACCGTTCTCTGGCTTACTCCACCATTCTCTTGCTTACTCAAAATTTCTCTGGCTTGCTCCACCGTTCTCTAGCTTGCTCCACTGTTCTTTGGCTTGATCCACCTTTCCCTGGCTTGCTCCACAGTTCTCTTGCGTGCTCCACTGTTCTCTAGCTTGCTCCACTCTTCTGTGGCTTCGTCTACCATTCACTGGCTTGCTCCACCTTTCTCTGGCTTGCTCCACCTTTTGTTGGCTTACTCCACCGTCCTCTGGCTTGCTCTGCCTTTTCATGGATTGCTCAAACTTTCTATGGCTTGCTCCACCTCTCTTTGGCTTGGTCCACATTTCTCCAGATTGCTCCAACATTCTCTGGCTTGCTCCACAGTTCTCTGGCTTGTGCCACCATTCTCTCGCTTGCTCGAACATTCTTTGACTTGCGCAAAACTTCCCTGGCTTGCTCCATAGTTCTCTGGCTTGCTCCACCATTTTGTGGATTGCTCCACCGTTCTCTATATTGCTCCTGTGTTCCCTGGCTTGCTCCACCGTTCTCTGCCTTGCTTTACCGTTCTCTGACTTGCTCCACCTTTCTTTGGCTTGCTCCACCTTTCTCTGGCATGCTCCATCTTTCTCTTGCTTGCTTTACCTTTCTCTTGCCTGCTCCACCTTTCTCTAGCTTGCTCCATCGTTCTCTTGTTAGTCCATGATTTTCTGAATTGCGCCACCATTCTCCAGCTTGCTCCACCTTTCTCTGGCTTGCAGAACCTTTCTATGGCTTGTTCCACTGTTCTCTTGCTTGCTCCACCGTTCTCGGACTTGCTCCACCGTCCTTTGGCTTGCTCCACCATTCTCTAACTTGCTCTTATGTTCTCTGGCTTGCTCCACTATTCTCTGGCTTGCTCTACCACTCTCTGGCTTACTCCACAAGTCTCTGGCTTGCTCCATAGTTTTCTGACTTGCTCACTGTTCTCTAGCTTGTTCCACCATTCTATAGCTTACTCCACCGCTCTCTAGCTTACTTTACCTTTCCTTGGATTTCTCTATCATTCTCTGGCTTGCTCCACCGTTCTCTTGCTTGCTCCACTGTTTGTTTGCTTGCTCCACCGTTCTCTGGCTTGATCCAGCTTTTCCTTGCTTGCTCCACCGTTTTATGGCTTCTTCCGCCTTTGTCTGGCTTGCACAACCTCTCTATGGCTTCCTACACATTGTTTTTGCTTCCTCGACTGTGCTCTATCTTGTTCCACTGTTCTCTCGCTTGCTCCATCTTTCTCTGGCTGGCTCCAGCATTCTCTAGCTTTCTCCACCATTCTCTGGCTTGTTCCACCGCTATATGGCTTGCTCCACTGTTCTTTGCCTTGCTCCACCTTTGTCTGGCTTGCTCCACCATTCTCTGGCTTGCTTCACCTTTCTTTGGCTTGCTTCATTGTTTTTTTCCTTGCTCCACCGTTCTCTGGCTTGCTCCATTGTTCTCTGGCTTGCTCTACCTTTCTCTGGCTGACTACACCTTTCTCTGGCTTGCTCCACTCTTCTCGGTCTTGTTCCAGCGTTCTCTGGCTTACTCCTTTTTTCTCTGGCTTGCTCCACCGTTCTCTGGCTTGCTTCACCAGTCTGTGGCTTGCTCCACCGTTCTCTGACTTGCTCCACAGTTCTCTGGCTTGCTCAATCTTTCCTTGGCTTGCTCCAGCGTTCTCTGACTTGCTCCACCGTTTCTGGCTTGCTCCACCATTCTTTGGCTTGCTCCACCGTTCTCTGGCTTGCTCCACCATTCTCTGGCTTCTCCACCGTTCTCTGGCTTGCTCCACCTTTCTATGGCTTGCTCCACCTTTCTCTCGCTTGCTCCACCTTTCTTTGGATTACTCCACTGTTTGCTGGCTTGCGTTACCTTTCTCTGGCTTGCTACACCTTTCTATGGCTTGCTCCACCTCTCTCTTGCTTTCTCTACCTTTCCCAGGCTTGCTCCACCGTTCTCTGGCATGCTCCACCGTTTTGTGACCTGCTCTACCGTTCTCTGGCTTGCTGCATCTTTCTCTGGCTTCCTCCACCTTTCTTTTTCTTGATTCAGCTTTCTATGGCCTGCTCCACCTTTCTCTGGCTTGCTCCATTGTTCTATGACTTGCTCCACAGTTCTATGGCTTGCTCTTTCATTTTCTTTCTTGCTCGACCGTTCTCTCGCTGGCTCCACCGTTCTCTAGCTTGCTCCACCGTTCTCTTTCTTGCTCCTTTGTTCTCTGGATCCTCCACAGTTATCTGGTTTGCTCTACCTTTCTATGGTTTGATCCACCTTTCTTTGGATTACTGCACCTTGATTTGGCTTGCTCCATTGTTTTCTGGCTTGCTCCACCTTTCTCTTGCTCAATCCACCTTTCTTTGGCTCGCTCCAACTTTCTCTTGTTGCTTCACCTTTCTCTCACTTGCTGCACCTTTCTCTGCCTTGCTCTACCGTTCTCAGGCTTGCTCAACCGTTTTCTGGCTTACTCCACAGTTTTCTTGTTTGCTCCACCATTCTCTGGATTTATCCACCTTTCTCTCACTTACTCCACTATCTCCTGGCTTGCTCCACCTTTCTCTGGATTGCTCCATCTTCCTCTGGCTTGCTACACCTTTCTCTATCCTGCTGCGCTGTTCTCATGCTCGCTCCATTGTTCTGGAACTTGCTCCACCTTTCTCTGGCTTGCTCCACCATTCTCTAGCTTGCTCGACCTTTCTCTCGTTTGCTCTACCGTTATCTGGCTTGCTCCACTCTGCTCTGGCTTGCTCCATCTTTCTCTTACTTGCTCCGCCGTTCTCTGACATGCTCCACCATTCTTTGAGTTACACCACCTTTCTTTTGCTTGCTCCATTGTTTTTTTGCTTGCTCCACCATTCTCTCGCTTAATGCACCGTTCTCTCGCTTGCTCAACCGTTCTCTGGCTTGCTCAACCTTTTTTGGCTTGCTCCACCTTTCTTTGGCTGACTACACCTTTCTGTCGCTTGCTCCACTGTTCGCGGGCTTGTTTCACCATTCTCTGGCTTACTCCTCCTTTCCCTAGCTTGCTCAACCATTCTCTGACTTGATCCACCGTTCTCTGACCTGCTTCACGGCTTTGTGGCTTGCTCCATCTTTCTCTGGCTTGCTCCACCTTTCTCTGGCTTGCTCCACCTTTCTCTTGCTTGTTTCAGCTTTCTCTGGCTTGGTCCACCTTTTTCTGGCTTGCTCCATTGTTATATGGCTGAATCCACCATTCTTTGCCTTGCTCTTTTATTTTATTGCTGCTTCCACCGTTGTTTTGCTTCATCCAGTGTTCTCTTGCTTGCCCCACCGTTCTCTAGCTTGCTCCAACGTTCTCTGGCTTTGCTTCCGTTCTCTGGCTTGCTCTATCTGTCTATGACTAGCTCAACCTTTCTCTTGCTTGCTCTACCTTTGTCCGGCTTGTACCACTGTTTGCTGGCTTGCTCTAACTTTCTCTGGCTTGCTCCACTTTCTCTGGCTTGCTCCACCATTCTCTGGCTTGCTCCACCGTTCTCTGACCTGCTCCAACCTTCTCCGGCTTGCTCCATCTTTCTCTGGCTTGCTCCACCTTTCTCTTGCTTGCTCCACCTTTCTCTTGCTTGCTTTAGCCTTCTCTGGCTTGCTACACCTTTCTCTGGCTTGCTCCATTGTTCTCTAGCTTGCTCTACCGTTCTCTGGCTTGCTCTGCTGATTTCTTGCTAGCTCCACCGTCCTCTTCTTTCATCCACCGTTCTCTAGCTTGCTCCACCGTTCACTTGCTTGCACCATCGTTCTCTGGCTTGCCCAATTGTTCTCTGGTTTTCTCCACCATTCTCTGGCTTGCTCCACCGTTCTCTGGCCTGCTCCAACATTCTTGGACTTTCTCCATCGTTCTCTGGCTTGCTCCACCATTATCTCGCTTGCTCCGCTCATCCCAGGCTTGCTCCACAGTTCTCTGGCTTGCTCCACCATTCTCTTGCTTGCTCCACCTTTCTCTGACTTGCTCCACCTTTCTTTGGCTTGCTCCACCCTTCTCTGGCTTGGTCCACTGTTCAATGGCTTGCTCCACCATTCTCTGACTTGTTCCACCATTATATGGCTTGCTCCACCGTTCTCTGGGTTTCTCCACCGTTCTCCGGCTTACTCCATCGATAAAGATGGACCAAGCCAGAGAATGGAGGGGCAAGCCAGAGAACGGTGGAGCAAGCCAGAGAGCGGTGGAGCAAGCCAGAAAATGGCAAAGTAAGCCACAGACCAATGGAACAAGCCAGTGAACAGTGGAGGAAGCCAGAGAACGGTGGAGCAAGCCAGAGAACTGTGGGCAAGCCAGAAAATGGTGGAGCAAGCCATAGAATTTTGGAGCAAGCCAGAGAACAATGGTGCAAGCCAGATGAAGGTGGATTGAGCCAGAGAATGAAGGAGCAAGCCAGAGAACGGTGGTGCAAGCCAGAGAACGGTAGAGCAAGCCAGAAAATGGCGGAGCAAGCCAGAGAACGGTCGAGCAAGCCAGTGAACAGTGGATCAAGCCAGAGAATGGTGGAGCAAGCCAGAGAACTGTGGGCAAGCCAGAGAACGGTGGAGCAAGCCATAGAACTGTGGAGTAAGCCACAGAACGTTTGGAGAAGCAAAGCAACGGAAGAAGAGGCCACATAATGGAGGCGCAAGACAGAGAATGGTGAAGCAAGCAACGAAATGATAATGCAAGCCTCAGAAAGGGTGGAGCAAGCCAGGGAACGACGGAGAAAGCCAGAAACGGTGGAGCACGCCAGAGAACGGTAGAGTAATTTAGAGAATGGTGGAGCAAGCCAGGGAACATTGGAGCAGGCCAGAGAATTGTGGAGCAAGCCAGAGATTGGTGGAGCAAGCCACAAATCCGTGGAGCAAGCCAGAGAACAGTGGAGCAATCTTGAGAACAGTGGTGCAAGCAAGAGAACAGTGGAGCAAACCATAGAACGGCGGAGCAGGCCAGAGAATAGTGGAGCAAGTCTGAGAGCGGTGGAGTAACCTAGAGAAAGGTGGAGCAAGCAAGAAAACAGTGGAGCAAGCTAGAGAACGAAGAGCAACCCAGACAACGGTGGAGTAAGCCAGAGAAAGGTGAGGTAAGCCATAGAAAGGTAAAGCAAGCCAGGGAAATGTGGAGCAAGCCAGACAAAGGTGGAGCAAGCCAGAGAAAGGTGGAGCAAGCCAAAGAAAGGTGGAACAAGCCAAGGAAAAGTGGAGCAAGCCAGAGAAAGGTAGAGCAAGCCAGAGAAAGGTGGAGCAAGCCAGGGAAAGGTGGAGCAAGCCAGGGAAAGGCGGAGCAAGCCAGAGAAAGGCGTGGCAAGCCAAGGAAAGGTGGAGCAAGCCAGATAATGGTGGAGAAAACCAGAGAAAGGTGGAGCATGCCAGAGAAAGGTGGAACAAGCCAGAGAAAGGTGCAACATGCCAAGGAAAGGTGGAGCAAGCCAGAGAAAGGTGGAGCATGCCAGAGAAAGGTGGAACAAGCCAGAGAAAGGTGGAGCAAGTCAGAGAATGGTTGAGCAAGCCAGAGAACGGTGGAGATAGCAAGAGAATGGTGGAGCAAGCCAGAGAATGGCTACAGGGCAGTGGAAGCAGGAGGGGTGAGGAAGAGCGGGGAGGGGGGAGGGGGATGGGAGGGGGGGGTGGGTTGTAAGGACAATGACCCAAAAGGGATAGACCTGGTGGAGAGGGGCGTGTAACGCCCGAAGCGGGCCAACGCTGGCACGACGAGAGCAAAGGTCACAGGAAGCGACGGGGGAGGTGGCAGCGGCACCGGTTGACGGTGGCGGTTGCGGTGGTGGCAGCGGAAGTGGAAGCGGAAGCGGATGTGGCAGAAGACCACAGGCCCGATCAAGGGCTTGATATCATGCTCAAACATAGCCCGGATGGCCGATGGAGGAGAGGGAGAGTGTGAGAGAGACAGAGAGGGATCCGAGAGTGAGGGCTCTTGGGTTTAGGAGGTGGCGCGACACTTAGTCGCGAGAGGGGTCGGGGGCTCTCGAGAGGTGTGAGGGGCGGAGCTCTCGAAAGTTGTGAGGGGAGAGGATCAAGGGGGAGATAGAAGGGAGGGGATCAAGGTGAGCAAAGTAACAATGACAGTTTAGGAAAAGTGAGGCAAGCGTACCATTGGGCCTGACCCCTACCGGGTCGCACAACTCCGCTCTCGTGGCTCGCCACCAACCGTGGCAAACCATACGGGGCTCTCTGACTGTGCTCGTGCAAATCACCTAGGTCACAGACAAACAGTGCAATCTACGTCACATACAAAGTTAGCATATAGGTTAGGCTACCACATGAGAAAGCTAGTGGCACTAATCTAGGTGTGCTAACGAAGAAGTATCCAGAGTTTGCTACTTTAACACAACGTTTATGCACAAGGTTTATGCACAAGGTTTATGCACAAAGTTTATGCATAGAGTTTATGCACAAATATTATTTATAGAGTTTAAGCACAAAGTTTACGGACAAATTCAATGCAGATAGCTTCTGCACAAAGTTCATGTACAAAATGTATGCACATCCGCTTCCGCTTCCGCTAATGCAATGCAGATAGTTTCTGCAGAAAGCTTTTGCACAAAGTGTATGCACAATGTTTATGCACAAAATTCATGCAAAAAGGTTTTGCACAAAGTTTATGCACAAAGTTTATGCACAAAGTTTATGCAAAATCTTAATGGACAGAGTTTATGCACAAAGGTTATGCAAAAAGTTTATGCAAAACGTTTATGCACTAAGTTTCTGCACAAACTTTATGCACAAACTTTATACACAGCGTTTATGCACAATGTTTATGCACAAACTTTATGCACAAAGTTTATGCATAAAGGTTATGCACAACGTGTTTGTACAAATTTTATGCGCAAATTTTATGCACAAAGTTTTTGCACAAAGTTAATGCACAATGTTTATGCACAACTTTTGTGCACAAATTTTATGCACAAAGTTTATGTACAAATTGTATTAAAAAAGTCTATGCACAAAATCTGTGCACAGAGATTCTGCAAAGCTTGTGCACAAAGTTTATGCACAAAGTTTTTGCACAAAACCTATGCATAACATTTATGCCCAAATTTTATGAACAACATTTATGCACAATGTTTATGCAAAAAATGTTTATACACAAACTTTATGCACAAAGTTTCTGCACAACGTTTATGCCCAAAGGTTTTGCACAAATGTTATGAAGAAAGTTTGTGCACAAAGTTTATGCACAAAGTTTATGCACAACTTTTATGCACAACATTTATCCACAAAGTTTATGCATAAAGTTTATGCACAAAGTTTATGTACAAAGTGTTTGCTTAAAGTTTATGCACAAATATTATGCACAAATTTTATGCACAAAGATCATGCACAACGTTTATGCACAAAGTTTATGCACAAAGTTTCTGCACAAAGTGTATGCAAACATTTTATGCCGAACGTTTATGGACAAAGTTTATGCACAAAGTTTATGCAAAAAGTTTAAACACAAAGTTTATGCACACAATTTAAGCACAACTTTTATGCACAAAGTTTATGCACACAATTTCTGCACAAAGCTGATGCACAAAGTTAATACGCAACTTTTATGCACAACATTTATGCACAAATGTTATGCACAACATTTATGCACAAAGTTTATGCACAAAGTTTTATGCACAAAGTTTATGAACAAGTTTATGCACAATGTTTATGCACAAATTTTCTGCACAAAGTTTGTGCGCAAAGTTTATGCAGAACGTTTATGCAAAGAGTTTGCACAGAAAGTGTATGCACACAGCGTATGAACAAAGTTTATGCACAAATTTTCTGGACAAACATTATGGACAACGTTTATGCACAATGTTTCTGAACAAAGTTTATGCAAAACTTTTGTGCACAAATTTTATGCACAAAGCTTATGCACAAAGTATATTCAAAACGTCTATGCACAAAATCTGAGCACGAAGATTCTACACAAAGCTTTTGCAAAACGTTTATGCACAAAGTTTATACACAATGTTTTTGCACAAAGGTTTTGCACCAAAGTTATGCACAAAGTTAATGCACAATGTTTATGAACAAAAAATATGCACAATGTTTATGCAAAACGTTTATGCACAAAGTTTGTGTACAAAGTTTATGCAAAACATTTATGAACAATGTTTCTGCACAAAGTTTATGCACAAAGTTTGTGCACAAAGTTTATGCACAACGTTCATGCACAATTTGTATGCACAACGTTTATTCACAAAGTTGATGCATAAAGTTTATGCACAAAGCTTATGTACAAAGTGTTTGCTTAACGTTTATGCATGAAGTTTATGCACAAAGTTTATGCAAAAAGTTTATACAAAATGTTTATGCACAAAGTTTCTGTACAAAGTTTATGCAAACATTTTATGCACAAATGTTATGGAGAAAGTTTATGCACAAAGTTTATGCACACAATTTAAGCACAAATTTTATGCACAAATTTTATGCACAAATTTTATGCACAAAGTTTATGCACAACATTGTTGCACAAAGCGTATGCACAAAGTTGACGCACAACGTTTATGCACAATGTTTATGCACAAAATTCATGCACAAATTTTATGCACAAAGTTTTATGCCCAAAGTTTATGAACAAGTTTATGCACAAAGTTTATGCACAAAGTTTCTGCACAAAGATTGTGCACAAAGGTTCTGTACAACATTTATGCAAAACCTTTATTCACAACAATTATGCACAATGTTTGTGCACAAAGTTTATGCACAAAGTTTATCTCGCTTGCTCTACCTTTCTATGGCTTGCTCCACCTTTCTCTGGCTTGCTCCACCTTTCTCTGGCTTGCTCCACTGTTCTTTGGTTGCTCCACCTTTCTCAGGCTCGCTCCACCTTTCAGTGGCTTGCTCCACCTTTCTCTGGCTTGCTCCACCTTTGTTTGGCTTGCTCCAGCTGTCCATGTCTTGATTCACCTTTCCCTAGCTTGCTCCACCGTTCTCTGGCTTGCTCCACCTTTCCCTAGCTTACTCTGCATTTATTTTGCTTGCTCCGCCTTTCTCTAGCTTGCTCGACTGTTCTTTGGCTTGCTCCATCGTTCTGTGGCTTGCTTTAGCGTTTTCTGGCTTACTCCACAATTATCTTGTTTGCTTTTACCATTCTATGGCTTAATCCATCGTACCCTATCTTGCACTTCCGTTCTCTAGGTTGCATCACCTTTCTCTGGCTTGTACTGCTGTTTGCTGGCTTATTCTACCGTTTTGTGGATTCCTCCATCATTCTCTAGCTTGCTCTTCTGTTCTCTGGGCTGCTCCACCTTTTTGTGTCTTGCTCCACGGTTCTCTAGCTTCCTCCACCGTTCTCTGGCTTGCTCCACCCTCCTCTGGCTCGTTCCTAATTTCTCTGGCTTGCTCAATCGTTCTCTAGCTTGCTCCACCGCTCTCTTGCTTGCTCCATCTTTCCCTGGCTTGCTCCACTGTTATCTTGCTTGCTCCACTGTTCTCTAGCTTCCTCCACCGTTCTCTGGCTTGCTCCACCCTCCTCTGGCTCGTTCCTAATTTCTCTGGCTTGCTCAATCGTTCTCTAGCTTGCTCCACCGCTCTCTTGCTTGCTCCATCTTTCCCTGGCTTGCTCCACTGTTATCTTGCTTGCTCCACTGTTCTCTAGCTTGCTCCATTGTTCTCTTGCTTACTCTAACATTCTTTGGATCACTCCACCATTTGCTGGTTTGTTCTACCATTTTGTACCTGCTCCATCTTTATCTAGCTTACTCCACTGTTCTCTGGCATGCTCCACCGTTCTCAAGCTTGTTCTACCTCTCACTGGCTTCCTCTACCGTTATCTGGCTTGCTCCACCTTTCTCTGGCTTGCTCCACCTTTCTCTGGATTGCTGCACCTTTCTTTAGATTGCTCCACCGTTCTCTGGCTTGCTCCACCTTTCTCTGACTTAATTAACATTTCTCTGGCTTGCTCCACCTGTCTCATCCTTGCTTCACCTTTCGCTGACTTGCTGCACTTTTCTCTGGCTTGCTCTACCGTTCTCAAGTTTGCTCTACCATTCTCTGGCTTACTCCACATTTTTCTTGCTTTCTTTACCTTTCTGTGGCTTGATCCACCTTTCTCTTGCTTGCTCCACTATTTCTTGGCTTGCTCCTCCTTTCTCCGGCTTGCTCCATATTTCTCTGGCTTGCTGCACCTTTCTCTGGCTTGCTCCACAATTGTCAGGCTTGCTCCACCGCTCCCTGACTTGCTCCACCTTTCTCTGGCTTGCTCCACCGTTCTCTGACTTGCTCCACCATTCTTTGGCTTGCTTCACCGTTTAGTGGCTTGCTCTACCATTCTCTTGCTTGCTCCACCTTTCTCTGGCTTGCTCCACCATTCCTTGGCTTTCTCCACTATTCTCTGACTTACTCCACCATTCTTTGGCTTGCTCCACTTCACTGGCTTGCTCCAATTTTATCTTGCTTGCTCCACTGTTCTCTGGCTTGCTCCATCATTCTATGTCTAAGTCTACTGTTCTCTGGCTTGCTCCACCGTTCCCTGGCCATCTCAACCTTTCTCTGGCTTGCTCTACTATTGTCTGGATTGCTTCAACGTTCTCTGGCTTTATCCACATTTAGTGGATTCCTGTACCATTCTCAGGCTTGCTTTACCTTTTGTTGGCTTGCTCCACCGTTCTCTGGCTTGCTCTGCCTTTTCATGGCTTGCTTAACCTTTCTAAGGCATGCTCTTCCTTTCTCTCACTTGCTCCACCATTCCCTGGCTTGCTGCACCAATCTATGGCTAGCTCAAACGGTCTTTGACTTGCTCAGTCTTTCCCTGGCTTGCTCCACAATTCTCTGGCTTGCTCCACCATTCTCTGGCTTGCTCCACAGTTCTCTAGATTGCTCCTCTGTTCTCTGGCTTGCTCCACCGTTCTGTGCTTTGCTCCTCCGTTCTCTGTTTCTCCACCTTTCTCTGGCTTGCTGCACCTTTCTCTGGCATGCTCCACCTTTCTCTTGCTTGATCCATCGTTCTCTTGCTTGTTCCATTATTCTCTGACTTATGCCACAGTTCTCTAGCTTGCTCCACCTTTCTCTGGATTGCACCACCATTATGTGGCTTGTTCCACTGTTCTCTTGCTTGCTTCATCGTTCTTGGACTTGCTCCACCATTCTCTTCCTTGCTCCACCATTCTCTCACTTGCTCTACCATTCTCTGGCTTGTTCTACTGTCCTCTGGCTTGCTCTACTGCTCTCTGGCTTACTCCACAATTCTCTGGCTTCATGCACTGTTCTCTGGCTTGCTCCACCGTTTGCAGGCTTGCACCACCATTCTCTGGCTTGCTCCACCGTTCTCTGGATTGCTCTACTATTCTATGGCTTGCTCCACCTTTGTCAAGCTTTCTCAACCGTTCTATGGCTTCCTCCACCATTTTCTGGCTTGCTCTCTTGTTATCTGGCTTGCTCCACTGTTCTTTGGCTTGCTTGATAGGGCTCTAGCTTGCTCCACCGTTCTCTTGCTTGCTCCACCTTTTTTGACTTTCTTGACCATTCTTTGGCTTGCTCAACCATTCTCTGCCTTGCTCCACTCTTCTTTAGTTTGCTCCACCGTTATATAGCGCTCTTCGCTGCTCTCTGGCTTGCTCCACCTTGCCCTGGCTTGCTCTACCATTATCTGGCTCGCTCCACCGTTCTCTTGCTTGCTCCACTGTGTTTTTGCTTGCTCCACCGTTCTCTTGCTTGATCCAACTTTCTCTCGATTGCTCCACCATTCTTTGGCTTGCTGCGACTTTCTCTGGCTTGCTTCACCTTTCTCCGGCTTGCTACACCTTTCTTTGGCTTCCTCCACTGTTCTCAGTTTTTTTCCATTGTTCTCTGGCTTGATCCACCTTTCTCTGGCTTGCTCCACCAATCTCTAGCTTGTTCCACTGTTCTGTGGCTTGCTCCACCATTATCTGGCTTGCTCCACTGTTCTTTGGCTTGCTTTACCTTTCTCTGGCTTGTTCTACCATTCTCTGACTTAATCCACAATTACGTGACTTGCTCCACTGTTCTTTGGCTTGGTCCACAGTTTTCTTGCTTGTACCAGTGTTCTCTGGCTTGATCCACCATTCTCTTGCTTGCTCAACCGCTCTCTGGCTTGCTCCACCTTTCTCTTCCTTGCTCCACCTTTCTTTGGCCAACTACACCTTTCTCTGCCATGCTCCACTGTCCTCGGGTCGTTCCATTGTTTTGTAGCTTACTCCACCTTTCTCTGGCTTGCTCCACCGTTCTATGGTTGGCTCCCCCATTCTCTAGCTTGCTCCACCATTCTCTGGCTTGCTCCACCGTTTTCTGGTTTGCTCCACCTTTCCTAGGCTTGCTCCAATGTTCTCTTACTTGCCCGACCGTTTCTGGCTTGCTCCACCATTATTTGGCTTGCTCAACCGTTCTCTGGCTTGCTCCACCATTCTCTGGCTTCTCCACCATGTTCTGGCTTGCTCCACCTTTTCATGGCTTGCTCCACCTTTCTCTGGCTTGCTCCACTTTTCTTTGGCTTGCTCCACCATTCGCTGGCTTGTTCTACCTTTCTCTGGCTTGCTGCACTTTTCTACGGCTTGCTCCACCTCTCTCTTCCTTGCTCCACCTTCCTCTGGCTTGCTCCACTGTTCTCCGGCTTGCTCCATTGTTCTCTGACCTGCTCCAGCGCTCTCTGGCTTTATCCATCTTTTTCTGGCTTTCTCCACCTTTCTCTGGCTTGCTCCACCTTTCTCTTGATTGCATCAGATTTCTCTGGCTTGCTCCACCTTTCTTTGGCTTGGTCCACTTTTCCCTGGCTTGCTCCACCGTTCTACAGCTTCCTCTGCCATTATCTTGCTGGCTCCACCGTTCTCTTGCTTCATTCTTTGGCTTGCTCCACCATTATCTGGCTTGCTCCACCGTTCTCTGGCTTCATCACCATTCTCTGGCTTGCTCCACCTTTCTATGGCTTTCACCACCTTTCTCTAGCTAGCTCCACCTTCCTTTGGCTTGCTCCACCGTTCACTGGCTTGCTCTACCTTTCTCTGGTGTGCTCCACCTTTCTCTGTCTTGCCCCACCTCTCCCTTGCTTGCTCCACCTTTCTCAGGCTTGCTCCACCATTCTGTGATCTGCTCCACCGTTATCTTGCTTGCTCCATATTTCTCTGGCTTGCTCCACCTTTCTCTGGCTTGCTCCACCTTTGTCTTGCTCGCTTCAGCTTTCTCTGGCTTGCTCCACCTATCTCTGGCTTGCTCCGTTGTTTTCTGGCTTAATCCACCGTTCTCTGGCTTGCTCTACGATTTTCTTGCTGGCTCCATTATTCTCTTGCTTCAGCCACTGTTCTCTGGCTTGCTATACTGTTTTCTTGCTTGCTCCACCGTTCTCTGGCTTGCCCTACCGTTCTATGGCTTGCTCCACCGTTCTCTTGCTTCTTCCACCGTTCTCTGGCATGCTCTACCATCCTTGGACTTGCTCCATCATTCTCTGGCTTGCTCCACCATTATCCGGTTGGCTCCACTCTTCTCTGGCTTGCTCCACCATTCTCTGCCTTGCTCAACCATTCTTTGGCTTGCTGTACCTTTCTCTGGCTTGCTCCACCGTTCTCTGGCTTGGTCCATTGTTCTCTTTCTTGCTCCACCGTTCTCTGGCTTGCTGTACCTTTCTCTGTCTTCCTCATCCTTTCTCTAGCTTGCTCCTCCTTTCAATGGCTTGCTCTACTGTTCTCTCACTTGCTCCACCACTATCTGGCTTGCTCCACCATTCTATGGCTTGCTCCACCGTTTTGTGGCTTGCTCTACCATTCTCTAGCATTAAGGGTGCACACCGGGTAAGATTCCCGGATCCCAGGTTGGATCCTGATCCCCGGTTCCGGATCCTAGGATGGATTCGGATCCTCGGATCCAAGAAAAGATCCCCGGATCATATGGATCCCCGAATCTTTTCCGGATCCAATAGGATGAGGAAGGATAATGCCTTACATTTTTTACTCCTAACCCCATTTTCCCCTCTTTTACATGTGCTGAAAAGATCCCCGGATCCCGGATCGAATCTTGATCAAGGATCCGGATCCCCGGATACGGATCCGGATCCGGATTCACGGATAAGATCCCCGGATCGTAGGATTTGGTGTGCAGCCTTATCTAGCATGGTCTATCATTCTCTGGCTTGCTCCACTCCCTGTGGCCTGCTCCACGGTTTTCTGGTTTTCTCCACCGTTCTCTGGCTTGCTCCACCGTTCTCTGGCTTGCTCCACCGTTCTCTGGATTTCTCCACCAATAAAGATGGAGCGAGCAAGAGAAGTGTTGGAAAGCCAGAGAACAGTGGAGCAATCCATTAAAAAGTTCCAGAGAATGTTGGGGTAAACCAGGTAACGATGAATCAAGCCAGATAATGGTGGCGCAAGCCAGAGAATGGTGGAGCAAGCCAGAGAATGATGGTGCAAGCCACGGAAAGGGTGGAGCAAGCCAGGGAACGGTGGAGCAAGCCAGAGAACGGTGGAGCAAGCCAGAGATTGGTGGAGTGATTCAGAGAATAGTGGAGCAAGCCAGGGAACATTGGAGAAAGCGAGAGAATGGTGGAGCAAGCTAGAGATGGGTGGAGCAAGCCACAAAACGGTGGAGCAAGCCAGAGAACACTGGAGCAATCCTAAGAACGGTGAAGGAAACCAGAGAACGGTTGAACCAGCGAGAGAACTGTGTAGCAAGCCAGAGAAAGGTGGAGCAAGCTAAAGAAAGATGGAGCAAGCCAGAGAAAGGTTGCGCAAGCAAGAGAACGGTGGAGCAAGCCGGAGAACGGTAGAGCTAGACGGAGAGAACAGAGGAGCAAGCACTAGAATAGTGGAGCAAGCCACAGAATGGTGGAGCAATCCAGGGAATGGTGGAGCAGGCCAGAGAAAGGTGGTACAAGCGAGAGAAAGGTGGAGCAAGCAAGAGAAAAAAGGACCAAACCAGAGAGAGGTGGAGCAAGCCAGAGAAGGATGAAGTAAGCCAGAGAACGATGGAGCAAGCAACAGAAAGGTGGATCAAGCTTGGGAAAGGTAGAGCAAGCCAAAGAAACATGGAGTAAGCCAGATGAAGGTGGAGGAAGCCATGGAAAGATGGAGCAAGCCACAGATACAAGGAGCACGCCAGAGAATGGTTGAGCAAGCCAGAGAATGGTATAGCAAGCCAGAGAAAGGTGGAGCAAGCCAGAGAAAGATGGAGCAAGCCAAGGAAAGGTGGAGAAAGCTAGAGAAAGGCGGAGCAAGCCAGGGAAAGGTTGAGGAAGCCTGAGAAAGGTGGAGCAAGCCAAAGAAACCTGGAGCAAGCCAGAGAAACATGGATCAAGCCAGAGAAAGGTGGAGGAAGCCAGAGAAAGTTGGAGCAAGCTAGAGGTAGGTGGAGCAAGCCACAGAAAGGTTGCGCAAGAAAGAGAACAGTTGACCAGGCGAGAGAACGGTGGAGCAAGCCAGATAACAATGGATCAAGCAATAGAAGAGTGGAGCAAGCCATAGAACAGTGGAGCAAGCCAGGGAATGGTCGAGCAAGCCACAGAAAGGTGGTACAAGTGAGAGAAAGATGGAGCAACCCAGGAAATGGTGAAGTGAGCAAGGAACCATTACAGCAAGCCAGAGAATGTTAGAACTAGCCACAGAAAGGTGCAGCAAGCTAATGAAAGAAGGAGCAAGCCGGGCAAAGTTGGATCAAGCTGGAGAACGGTGGAGCAAGCCAAAGAACAGTGGAGCAAGCCCTGGCCCTGGCTTACTGCACCTTTCTCCGCCTTACTCTACCTTTCTCTGGATTGCTCCGATGTTCTTTGACTTGCTCCACCTTTCTCACGCTCGCTCCACCTTTCTCTGCCTTGCTCCACCGTTCCCTAGCTTGCTCCACCTTTGTTTGGCTTGCTCCAGCTATCCATGGCTTGATCCACCTTTATCTGGCTTGGTCCACCTTTATCTGGCTTGTTCCACCTTTCCCTGGCTTGCTCCACCTTTCTCCAGATTGCTCCACCTTTCCCGGGCTTGCTATACCTTTCTTTGGCTTGCTCCACCTTTCTCTGGCTTGCTCTACCATTATCTGGCTTGCTCCACCATTCTATGGCGTTTTCCACCGTTCTCAGGCTTGCTCCACCATTCAGGGACTTGCTCCACTTTTCTCTTGCCTGCTCTACTAATCTCTGGCTTGCTCCACTTTTCTCTGGCTTGCTTCACTATTCTATGGCATGCTCCGCTTTCCCTGGCTTGCCCTACTGTTCTCTTGCTTGCTCCGCTGTTCTCTGGCTTCCTCCACCGTTCTCTGGCTTGCTCCACCATTTTGTGGCTTACTCCAGCGTTCTTTGGCTTACTCCACAGTTTTCTGGCTTCCTCCACCATTATCTGGCTTAATCCACCATTCCCTATCTTGCTCCACCGTTCTCTAGCTTGCACTGCTGTTCTCTGGCTTGCTCCGCTGTTCCCTGGCTTACTCTACCATTCTCTCAGTTGCTCCACCTTTATCTGTCTTGCTCCACGGTTCTCTGGCTTCCTCCAACATTCTCTGAATTGCTCCATTGTTCTCTGGCTTGCTCCAAATTTCTCTGGCTTGCTCCACCGTTCTCTAGCTTGCTCCACCATTCTCTGGCTTTCTCCACCTTTCCCTGGCTTGCTTTACTATTCTTTTGCTTGCTCCACTGTTCTCTAGCTTGTTCCATCGTTCTCTGGCTTACTCCACCGTTTTCTGGATTTCTTCACCGTTCTCTGGCTTGCTCTACGGTTTTGTGAGTTGCTCCATTGTTCTTTGGCTTGCTCCACCATTCTCTGGCTTGCACCACCGTTCTGTGCCTTGCTCCACCTCTCACTAGCTTCCTACACCGTTCTGTGGCTTGCTCCACATTTCTCTGACTTGCTCCACCTTTCTCTGGATTGCTGCACACTTCTTTGGCTTGCTCCATCGTTCTCTGGCTTGCTCCGCCTTTCTCTGGCTCACTTCACCTTTCTCATGCTTGCTCCACCTTTCTCTTGCTTGATTCACCTTTCTCTAACTTGCTGCACCTTTCTGTGGCTTGCTCTACCGTTCTCTGCCTTACTCCACAGTTTTCTTGCTTGCTCCACCTTTCTCTGGCTTGAACCACGTTTCTCGCGGTTGCTCTACTATTTCCTGGCTTGCTCCACCTTTCTCTGGCTTACTCCATCTTTCTGTGGCTTGCTGCACCTTTCTTTGGCTTGATTCTGTGTTCTCAGGCTTGCTCCACCGTTCTCAGACTTGCTCCACTTTTCTCTGGCTTGCTCCACCATGCTCTGGCTCCTGGACCATTCTTTGGCTTGCTCCACCGTTTAGTGGCTTGCTCCACTGTTTTCTGGCTTGCTCCACCTTTTTCTGTCTTGCTCCACCATTCCCTGGCTTGCTCCACAATTCCCTGATTTACTCCACCACTCTCTGGCTTGGTCCACTTTCCCTGGCATACTCCACTGTTCTCTTGCTTGCTCCACTGTTCTCTAGATTTCTCCATCATTCTCTGGCTTGCTCCACCGTTCAATGGCTTGGTCCACTGTTCTGTGGCTTGCTCATCCTTTCTCTGGCCTGCTCTACTGTTCTCTGCAATTGCTTCACCGTTCTCTGGCTTTATCCACCTTTTACTAGCCTCCTCTACCGTTTGCTGACTTGCTCCACCTTTCTCTGGCTTGCTCCACCTTTCTCTGGCTTGCTCCACCTTTCGTTGGCTTGCTCTACCGTTCTCTGGCTTGCTCTGCCTTTTCATGGCCTGCTCCACCTTTGTATGGATTGCTCCACCTCTCTGTGGCTTGCTCTACCTTTCTCCGGCTTGCTCCAACGTTCTCTGGCTTGCTCCAACGTTCTCTGGCTTACTCCACCATTCTCTGGCTTGCTCCACCGTTCTCTGGCTTGCTACACCGTTCTCTGGCTTAATCCACTGATGAAGGTGGAGCAAGCCAGAGAATGGAGGAGCAATTCAGACAACGGTGGAGCAAGCCAGAGAATAGTGGAGCCAGCCAGAAGTTTGCAGAGCAAGCCAGAGAACGGTGGAGCAAGCCAGTGAACAGTGGAGCAAGCCAGAGAACTGTTTGAAGTCCAGAGAACAGTAGAGCAAGCCAGAGAACTGTGGGCAAGCCAGAGAACCATGGAGCAAGCTATAGAATGGTAAAGCAAGCCAGTGAACAATGGTGTAAGCCAGACAAAGGTGGAGCAAGCCAGAGAATGGAGGAGCAAGCCAGAGAACAGTGGAGGAAGCGAGAGAACGGTGGAGCAAGCCAGAAAATGGCGGAGCAAACCAGAGAACAGTGGAGCAATCCAGTGAATGGTGGAGCAAGCCTGAGAATGATGGTGCAAGCCAAACAACTGTGGGCAAGCCAGAGAACGGTGGAGCAAGCCATAGAACGGTAGAGCAAGCCAGAGAACGTTGGGTGAAGCCAGGTAACGGTGGAATAAGCCAGATAATGGTAGCGCAAGCCAGAGAATGCTGGAACAAGCCAGAAAATGATGGTGCAAGCCACACAAAAGGCGGAGTAAGCCAGGAATTGCCGGAGCAAGCCAGAGGACGGTGGAGAAAGCCAGAGAACGGTAGAGTAATTCAAAGAACGGTGGATCAAGCCAGGGAACAATGGAGCAAGCCAGAGAATGGAGGAGAAAGCCAGAGAACACTGGAGCAATCCAGAGAGTTATGAAGCAAGCCAGAGAACGGAGGAGCAAGCTAGAGAACGGTGGAGCAGGTCAGAGAACGGTAGAGTATGCCAGAGAAAGGTGAGGTAAGCCAGAGAAAGGTGAAGCAAGCCGGAGAAAGGTAGAGCAAGCCAGAGAAAGGTGGAGCAAGCCAGAGAAACATGGAGCAAGCCAACGAGAGGTGAAGTAAGTTCCTGAAAGGTGGAGCAAGCCAGGGAAAGGTGAAGCAAGCCATAGAAAGATGGAGCAAGCCAGAGAAAGGTGGAATAAGCCAGGGAAAGGTGGAGCAAGCCAAAGAAAGGTAGAGTAAGCCAGAGAAAGGTAGAGCAAGCCAGAGAAAGGTGGAGCAAGCTAGAAAAAGGTAGGGCAAGCCAGAGAATGGTGGAGTAAGCTAGAGAACGGTGGAGCATGCCGGGGAATGGTGGTGCGAGCCAGAGAAAGGCATGGCAAGCATCAAAAGGTGGAGCAAACCAGAGAATGGTGGAGCAAGCCACACAAAGGTAGAGCAAGCCAGAGAAAGGTGGAGCATGCCAGACAAAGGTGGAGCAATCCAGAGAGAGGTATAGCAAGTCAGAGAACCTTTGAGCAAGCCAGAGAACGGTCCAAATAGCAAGAGAATGGTGGAGCAAGCCAGAGAATGGTGGAGCAAGCCAGAGAATGGTTGTGAAAACCAGAGAAAGGTGGAGCAAGCCAGAGGAAGGTGAAACAAGCTAGAGAAAGGTGGAGCAATCTTAAGAAAGGTGGAGCAAGCCAGAGAACGGTGGAGCAAGCCCCAGAAAGGTGGAGAAAGCACCAGAAAGGTAGAGCAAGCCAGAGAAAGGTGGAGTGAGCAAGAGAAAGGTAGAGCAAGCCAAGGAAATGTGGAGTAAGCCAGAGAAAGGTGGACCAAGCCAAAGAAAGGTGAAGCAAGCCATAGAAAGGTGGACCAAGCCAGTAAAGGGTGGAGCAAGCCAGGGAAAGGATTGAGCAAGTGAGAGAAACATGGAGCAAGCTAGAGAAAATTGAGGAGGAGCAAGCCACAGAATGGTGGAGCAAGCCAAGAAAATTTGGAGCAAGCCAGAGAAAGGTGGAGCAAGACAGGGAACACTGGAGCAAGTCAAGGAAAGGTGGAGCAATCCAGGGAAAGGTGGATCAAGCCAAGGAAACATTGAGCAAGCCAGAGAGGTCGAGTAAGCTAGCAGAAGGTGGAGCAAGAAAAGGGAAGGCAGAAAGAGCCTGAGATAGGTGGAGCAAGCCAAAGAATGGTTGAGCAAGCCAGAGAAAGGTAAAACAAGCCAGAGAAAGGTGGAGTAAGCCAAAGAAAGGGGGGGCAGGTCAAAGAAAGGTGGATCCAGCCAGAGAAAGGTGGATCAAGTAAAATAAAGTTGGTGCAATCCAGAGAACAATGGAGCAAACAAGGAAAAGGAGGAGCGAGCCAGAGAACGCTGGAGCAAGCTTGGGGAAGGTGGAGCGAGCCAGAGAAAGGTGAAGTAAATTAGAAAAGGTGGAGCATGTCACGGAAAGGTAGAGAAAGCCAGCAAAAGGTGGAGCATGTCAGAGAAAGATGGAGCAAGCAAGGGAAATATTGAGCAAGCCAGAGAAGGTGGAGCAAGCCAGAGAATGGTGAAGCAAGGCGAGAAAAGGTTGACCAAGTCAGAGAACGGTGGAGCAAGCCAAAGAAAGGTGCAGCAAGTCAGAGAACGGTGGAGCAAGTGTGAGAAAGGCTGAGCACGGTAGAAGAAGGTGGAGCAAGCCAGATAACAGTGGTGCAAGCCAGAGAAAGGTGGAGCAAGCCTGAGAAAGATTAAGAGCATGGGAAAGGTGGAGCAAGTCAGAGAACAGTAGAGCAAGCCCGAGACACATGGAGCAAGCCAGAGAAAGGTGGAGCAAGCCAGAGAACAGTTGAGCAAGCCAGAGAAAGGTGGAGCAAGCCATAGAAAGGTGGAGCATGCCAGAGAAAGATGGAGAAAGCCAGAGAAAGGTGGAGCAAGCCAGGCAAAGGCAGAGAAATCCAGAGAAAGGAGGAGCAAACCGAGGGAGATGGAGCAAGCCAGAGAAAGGTGGAGCAAGTTATAGAACCACAGAGCAAGCCTCAAAAATTTGCTGCAAGCGAGAGAAAGGTGGAGCAAGCAAGAGAAAGGTGGAGCAAGCCAATGAACGGTGGAGCAAGCCAGAGAAAGGTAGAACAAGCTAGAGAAACGTGGGTCAAGGCAGGAAAATGTGCAGAAAGCCACAGAATGGTGGAGCAAGGCAGAGAGAGATGGAGCAAACAAGAGAAAGGTGGAGCAAGCTACACAGTGGTGGAGCAAGCC
This sequence comes from Penium margaritaceum, assembly GCA_023375785.1. NCBI lineage: Eukaryota > Viridiplantae > Streptophyta > Zygnematophyceae > Desmidiales > Peniaceae > Penium > Penium margaritaceum. Next base: position 80,433 of record SZWC01002154.1, on the reverse strand, counting down.
AGAGAAAGGTAGAGCAAGCCAAGAAAAGATGGATCAAGTTAGGTGAAGAAAGCCAAAGAACGGTTGAGCAAGCCAGGGAACGCTGGAGCACACCAGAGAAGGGTAGAACAAGCTAGAGAAAGATGGAGCATGCAAGGGAAAGGTGGAGAAAGCCAGAGAAAGGTGAAGCAAGCCAAAGAAAGGTGGAGCAAGCCAGAGAACGGTGGAGTAATCCAGAGAACGGTGAAGCAAGCATGAGAACACTGAAGCAAGCCAGAGAACGGTGAAGCAAGTTAGAGAATAATGGAAGAAGCCAGAGAACGGTGGAGTAAGTTGGAGAATGGTTGAGCAAGCGAGAGAAAGGTGAAGTAAGCCAGAGAAATATGGAGCAGGCCTGAGAAAGGTGGAGCAGGTTAGACAACAGTGAAGCAGGCCAAAGATAGGTGGAGCAAGCGAGAGAACGGTGGAGCAAGCCAGAAAATGGTGGTGCAAGCTAGAGAATGGTGGAGCAAGCCAGAGAATGGTGGGGCAAGCCAAAGAATGGTGGTGCAAGCTGAAGAATGGTGGAGCAAACCAGAGAATGGTGGGGCAAGCCAAAGAATGGTAGGCAACCTAGAAAATGGTGGAGCAAGCCAGAGAACGGTGGAGCAATCCAGAGAATGGGAAATCAATCCAGAGAGCGGTGGTGGAAGCCAAAGAAGGGTGGAGCAAGGCATAGAAAGGTGAACAAGCGAGAGAAAAGTGGAGCAAGCCATGACAGGTGGAGAAAGCCAGAGAAAGGTGGAGCACGCCATAGAATGTTGGAACAGGCCAGAGAAATGTGGAGCATGCTAGGGAAAGGTGGAGAAAGCCATAGAAAATTGGAGCAAGCCAGAGAAAGTGGGAGCAAGCAAGAGAACGGTGGAGCAAGCTAGAGAATGGAAGAGCAAGCCACAAAATGGTAGAAAAAGCTAGAGAAAGGTGGAGCAAGCCAGGGAAAAGTGGAGAATGCCATAGTAAGATGGAGCAAGCGAGAGAACGGTGGAGCAAGCCAGAGAATGTTAGAGCAAGCCAGCAAATGATGAAGCAAGCCAGAAAAAAGTAAATCAAGCCTGAGAACGGTGAAGCAGGTTAGATAACGGTAGAGAAAGCCAGAGAAGAGTGGAGCAAGCCAGAGATTGGTGGACCAAGCCAAAGAAAGGTGGTGCAAGCCAGAGAAAGGTGGAGCAAGCCAGAGAAAGAAGGAGCAAATCAGAGAAAGGTGGAGCACACCAGAGAACAGTGAAGCAAGCCAGAGAATGGTGGAGCAAGCCAGAGAAAGGTGGAGCAAGCCTGAAAAAGGGAGCAAGCCAGAGAAATGTGGAGTAAGCTAGATAAAGGTGGAGCAAGCCAGGGAATGGTAGAGCAATCCAAAGATATATGGAGCAAGCCAGTGAACGGTGGAGCAAGCCAAAGATACAAGGCGCAAGCCACAGAACTGTTGAGCAAGCCAGATAACAGTAGGGCAAGCCAGAGAAAGGTGGAGCAAGCCAGATAAAGGTAGAGGAAGCCATGAAAAGGTGGAGAAAGGTAGAGAAAGGTAGAGCAAGCCAGGGAAAGGCTGAGTAAGATTGAGAAATGTGGAGAAAGCTAAAGAAAGGTGGAGCAAGCCAGAGAAAAGTGGATCAATCCAGAGAAAGGTGGTGCAAACCAGAAAAAGTTGGAGTAAGTTAAAGAAAGGTGGAGCAAGCCAGAAAAAGATTGGGCAAGCCAAAGAACGGTGAAGAAAGCCAGAGAATGGTGGAACAAGCCTGAGAACAGTGAAGCAAGCAATAGAACAGTGGAGCAAGCCCGAAAACAGTGGAGCAAGATAGACAATGGGGGAGCAAGCCAGAGAAAGGTGGTACAAGCGAGAGATAGGTGGATCAAGCTAGAGAACGGTGAAGTGAGCAAGGGAACACAAGAGAAAGCCAGAGAATGGTAGAACAAGCCACAAAAAGGTAAGGCAAGCCAATGAAAGGTAGAGTAATCTAGGGAAATGTGGATCAAGCCAGAGAACGGTGGAGCAAGCCATAGAACAGTGGAGCAAGCCAGAGAACGGTGGAGCAAGCCAGAGAGCAGTGGATCAAGCCACAGAACAGTTGAGCAAGAGAGAGAACAATGGAGCAAGCCAAAGAGAGGTGGTGCAAGGCACAAAAAGATGGGGCAAGCCAGGGAAGGTGGAGTAAGCCAGAGTAAGGTGGAGCAAGCCAGAGAAAAGTGGAGCAAGCTAGAGAAAGTTGGAACATGCCAGAGAAAGGTGGAGCGGGTCACAAAACGGTGGAGCAGGCCAGAGAAAGGTCGAGCAAGCCAAATAACGGTGGAGCAAGCCAATGTAGAGCAAGCCAAAGAATGGTGGTGCAGGCCAGAGAAAGGTTGAGCAAGCCAAAGAATAGTGGAGCAAGCCAAACAACGATTGTGCAAGCCACAGATTGGGTGGAGTAAGCCATGGAACGGCCGAGCAAGCCAAAAAACGGTGGAGCAAGCCAGAGAACGGTGGAGCAAGCCAGAGAATGGTGGAGCAAACCACAGATTGGTGGAGGAAGCCAGAAAACGGTGGAGCAAGCCAGAGAACAGTAGAGGAATCCTGAGAATAGCTGAGCAAGCCAGAGAACAGTGGAGCAAGCCAGAGAACTGTGGAGCAAGCAAAAGAACAGTGGAGGAAGCCAGGGAACGGTCAAACAATCAAGGGAATGGTGGAGCAAGCTGGAGAAAGGTGGTGCAAGCGAAAGGAAGGTGGAGCAAGCCTGAGAAAGAAGGAGCAAACAAGAGAAAGATGGAGCAAGGCAGAGAAGGGTGAATCAAGCCAGAGAACAGTGGAGCAAGCCAGAGAAAGGTGGAGCAAGCCTGGGAAAGGTTAAGCAGTCCAGAGACACGTGGAGTAGCCAGATAAAGATGGAGCAAGCTAGGGAAAGGTGGATCAAGCCAGATAAATGTGGAGCAAGCCATTGAACGGTGGAGCAAGCCAGAGATACAAGGAGCAAGCCAGAGAAACGTTGAACAAGCCAAAGAACAGTACAGCAAGCCAGAGAAAAGTGGAGCAAGCAAGAGATAGATGGAGCAGGCCAAGGATAGGTGGAGAAAGCCAGAGAAAGGTGGAGCAAGCCAGGGAAAGTTTTAGCAAGCCTGAGAAATGTGGATGAAGCCAAAGAAAGGTGGAGTAATCCAGAGAAATGTGGATCAAGCTAGAGAAAGGTGCAGCAAGCCATAGAAAGGTGGAGCAAGCTAAAGAACAGTGGAGTGAGTAAGGGAATGCTAGAGCAATCCACAGAATGGTAGAAGAAGACAGGGAAAGGTGGAGCAAGCTAGTGGAAAGTGGAGCAAGTCAGGGAAAGGTGGATCAAGCCAGAGAACGGTGGATAAAGCTAAAGAACAGTGAAGCAAGCCAGGAAACGGTGGAGCAATCCAGAGAACAAAGGATCAAGCCAGAGAACAGTTGAGAAAGTCAGAGAACAATGGAGCAAGCCAAAGAAAGGTGGTCCAAGGCAGAGAAAGGTGGAGCAAGCCAGAGAGAGGTGGACCAAACCAGAGAATGGTGGAGCGAGCCAGACAATGGTGGAGCAGGCTAGACAAAGGTGGAGCAAGTCACAGTATGGTGGACCAAGCCTGGGAACAACAGAGGAAGCTGGAGAACTATGGAACAAGTCAGAGAAAGGTTGAGAAAGCTAGAGAAAGGTGTAGAAAGCCAGAGAAAGGTGGACAAGGCCAGACAATGGTCGACAAAGACAGAGAGCAGTCAAGCAAGCCAAAGAACATGGGTTCTAGGCAGGGAATGGAGGAGCAAGCCAAATAACAGTGGAGCAAGCCACAGAAATATGGAGCAAGCTAGAGAAAGGTGGAGCAAGCCATAAGGTGGAGCAGGCCATCGAAAGGTGGCGCGGGCCAACGAAAGGTGGAGTAGGCTAGAGCAAGGTAGAGCAAGACAGAGGACGGTGGAGAAGGTGAGAGAAAGGTGGAGTAGGCCGAGAAAGGTGGAGTAAGCCAGAGAAATATAGAGCGAGGCAGAGAACGGTCGACCAAGTCGAAGATCAGTGGAGCAAACCAGAAAACGGTGGAGCATACTAGAGAAAGATGGAGCAGGTCAAAGAAAGGTTCAGCAAGCCAGACAAAGGTGGAGCAGGCCAGAGAAAATGTGAGCAAGCCATAGAAAGGTCAGGCATGCCAGCGAATAGTGGAGCAAGCCAGAGAAAGGCATAGCAAGCCAGAGAAAGTGCAGCAAGCCAGAGAAAGGTGGAGCAAGCTAGAGAAAGGTGTAATAGGCCACAAAAACGTAGAGGAGGCCAGAGAATGGTCGAGCAAGCCAGAGCTTGCTCCACCTTTATCTGAATTGCTCCACCGTTCTCTGGATTACTAACATCCCCAAATTTTCCACGTCCTTAACTATCTCCGAGGCGGCCCCGTTCCGCTACCTTCGCGGACTAGGCACTTCTGCACGTGATTGCTTGTCTACCACACCATTCTGGGTGATAAATGGTTCCGCGGACTGCCGATCTATATCTATGAGGGAATTCCCTACTGAATGAGTGACGCCCCGTGATTTCCTTGCTGCACGCAGACTAGTCACCTCGTGATTTCCAGTCTCTCTCAACAGAACCTTGTTCCACGGCCGGGTACAGACAAAGGGGACTGCCGCTTTTTTTATTCCACTGAGTTTTGGTTCCTTCCATGCGCACTCACACAGACTGTAGGACTCTCCTATCAACTGCAGATAGTCAGCTGCAACGCAAATCCCTTAGCCCGGAGCTATACGCAAGAACCTCACCAAATGAGTGATGCTCCGCGGTCTGCTTTCGTTACACGCAAGCCAGCCACCTCGTGGCTTCCAGCCTCTCTCCGCAGAACCTTGTTTCGCGACCGTGGACAAACAAGGACACCGCCAGGCTTTTCACTCCACCAGGTGTTGGTTCTCTCCGCGTTCAGTCACACAGGCTACAGTTCCTTTCTGTTAACTACAGACGATCAGTAGCTACGCGGGTCACTAGCCTGGAGTTGTATGCAAGAACCTCACCAAATGAGTGACACTCCGCGGTCCACTTCTTTCCACACGCGAGCCAGCCACCTTGCGGCTTCCGCTCCCCGTGGAACCTCATTCTACGGCCGTGCACAAGCAAGGGCACCATTGGCAGCTCACTTCACTCCAAGCTTGGCTCCTTACGTACTCAGCCCCACACCGCGATCAAACACCGAGGGTGATGGAGAAGAATGAAGCAGAACGCTGAGGGCATGAATGGGAGTGGGTGAATATCTTTGATAAGAGGATGCTGAGTACATCAGACCTGGAGCATTGAGGCAAGAGTGTGACCCAGATTGTCGACGACTTGTGCTACTGCTACCTAGGCCTTTTCTACTTGGGACTCCGCACGGCGCGTCTACGTGCCGTGGGTCTCATCCCTCACATGTCAACCTCTTTCCTCTGACTTGGACTCCACACGGTGCATCTACACAGCGCGGGTCTAGTCCTCAAGCATAAGGAATGTCCTCATATCTCTACTAAGTCATCTTCTACATCCGCGGTCCGCACGCGCGGTCTTCGTGTTCTTCCTTGAATCTTCATCCTCCGTGGTGCGTCCTCAGGTGTTCCTCCGTGATTGATGTGTTAATTCCGGCGCTGATTGGTAGTTGTTCCTCTGATTACTCCGTCTGCCTGCCTCTCTGCCTCCTTGGCTTGATTATTTCTGCGACTATGCCTTCTCCAGCGGCTCGTCTCCCATTCCTTCCTCACCACGGATTTCCCTACCACTTCTTTCTCGCCCTTTTTAGCTTCCGCCACAAGCGCTTGAGGTGGACGTAGAGCGGCCGCCGCAAGATGACAATGTCATCTTCTAGCGGCTTCCCGCCACATGGCCCTCTTCCACATCTGCTCCGTTTCGTGCTTCCCCATGCTCGACCACATTCACCGCGGGAGCCAGCGTGCTATGCACGGATCTCATACTGCCAATGTCCTGCTTCCGCGGATTGGCTTCCCAGTGGGCAAGAAGCAAACGTTCCCCTGACAGTTACTCCATGTTTGTCTGGCTTGCTCCAGCTTTCCCTAGCTTGTGCCACCCTTCTCAAGCTTGCTCCACCATTCTCTAGCTTGCTCCACCCTTCCTCGGCTTGCTCCACCTTTCCTCCGCTTGCCCCACCTTTCTCTGGCTTGCTTCATACTTCTCTGGCTTGCTCCACCTTTCTCTCGCTTGCTCCACCATTCTCTGGTTGGATCCACATTTCTCTGCCTTGCTCCACCTTTCTCTAGATTTCTCTACCTTTCTCTGGTTCTCTCCACCTTTTTCTGGCTTGCTCCACCGTTCTCTGGCTTGCTCCACCTTTTTTGGCTTGCTCCAGCTATTCATCACTTGATCCACCTTTCTCTCGCTCGCTCTACCTTTATCTGGCTTGTACCACCTTTCTGTGGCTTGCTCTACCTTTCTCCAGCTTACTCCACCTTTCCCCGGCTTGGTCCACCATTCTCTGGCCTGCTCCACCTTTCTCTGGCTTACTTCACCTTTCCCTGGCTTACTCTACCTTTCTTTGTCTTGCTCCATCTTTCTCTGGCTTTCTCCACCATTATCTGACTTGCTCCACCATTCTATGGCTTGCTCCACCGTTCACTGGCTTTTCCCATCATTTTGTGGCTTACTCCACCTTTCTCTGGCGTGCTATACTGTTCTCTGGCTTGCTCCGCCGTTGTCTTGCTTGCTTCGCCGTTCTCTCGCGTGCTCGACCATCCTCTGGCTTCCTCCAGCATTCTATAACTTGCTCCACCGTTCTCTGGCTTTCTCCATGATTATCTAGCTTGCTCCACCATTTTCTGGCTTAATCCACCGTTCCATATCTTACTCAACCATTTTCTAGCTTGAACCACCGTTCTTTGGCTTGCTGCGCTGTTTGCTAGCCTTATACCATTCTCTGGATTCCTCCACCATTCTCAGGCTTGCTCTACCATTCTCTGGGTTGCTCCAATTTTGTCTGTCTGGCTCCACGGTTCTCTGGTTTCCTCCACCGTTCTCTCGCTTACTCCACCGTTCTCTTGCTTGCTCCAAATTTCTCTGGCTTGCTCCACCATTCTCTAACTTGCTCCACCGTTCTATGGCTTGCTCCACCTTTCCCTGGCTTGCTCCACAGTTCTCTTGCTTGCTCCACTGTTCTCTAGCTTGCTCCATCATTCTCTGGCTCAATCTATCTTTCTCTGGATTACTTCAATGTTCTCTGGCTTGCTCTACTGCTTTGTGACTTGCTCCATCACTCTCTGGCTTGCTCCACTGTTCTCTTACTGCTCCACCATCTTCTATGTGCTCCATCTCTCACTAGCTTCCTCCAATGTTGTGTGGCTTGCTCTACCTTCCTCTAGATTGCTACACCTTTCTCTGGTTTGCTCCAGCGTTCTCCGGCTTGCTCCACCTTTCTCTGGCTTACTCCACCTTTGTCTGGCTTGTTCCACCTTTCTCTTGCTTGCTTCACCTCTCTCTGACTTGCTGCACCTCTCTTTGGCTTGCTCAACCGTTGTCAGGCTTGCTCTACCGTTTTCTAGCTAACTCCACAGTTTTCTTGCTTGATACACCTTTCTCTGGCTTAATCCACCTTTTTCTCCCTTGGTGCACTATTTCCTTGCTTGCTTCACCTTTCTCTGGCTTGCTCCATCTTTCGCTAGCTTGCTACACCTTTCTCTCGATTGCTCCAGTGTTCTCAGGCTTGCTCCACCGTTCTCCAACTTGCTCCACCTTTCTCTGGCTAGCTCCACCATTCTCTGGCTTGCTCCACCTTCTTTTGGCTTGATCCACCGTTCCCAGGCTTGCTCCACTATTCTCTGACTTACTCCGCCATTCTCTAGCTTGCTCCACTTTCCCTGGCTTGCTCAACTGTTCTCTTGCTTGCTCCACTGTTCTCTGGCTTACTGCATCATTCTCTGGCTTGCTCCACCGTTCTCTGTCTTGGTCCATCATTCTCTTGCTTGCTCCATCGTTCTGTGGCTTACTTAACCTTTCTCTAGCGTGCTCTACTGTTCTCTTGATTGCTTCACCGTTCTCGAGTTTTATCCACCTTTTACTGGCTTCATCTACCGTTTGCTGGCTTGCTCCACATTTCTCTGGCTTGCTCCACCTTTCTCTGGCTTGCTCCACATTTCGTTGGCTTGCTCCAGCGTTCTCCGGCTTGCTCTGCCTTTTCATGCCTTGCTTGAACATTCTATGGCTTGCTCCACCTCCCTTTGGCTTGCTCCACCTTTCACTGGATGGCTCCAACATTCTCTAGCTTGCTCCACCGTTCACTGGCTTACTCCACTGTTCCCTTGCTTGCTCCAACATTCTTTGACTTGCTCAACATTTCCTCGACTTGCTCCACAATTCTCTGGCTTGCTCCACTGTTCTCCGGCTTGCTCCACCTTTCTCTAGATTTCTCCTGTGTTGCCTGGCTTGCTCGACCGTTCTCTGCCTTCATCGACCATTCTCTGGCTTACTTCGCCATTCTTTGGCTTGCTCCACCTTTCTTTGGCATGCTCCATCTTTCTCTTGCTTGCTTTACCTTTCTCTGGCCTGCTCCACCTTCCTCTAGCTTGCTCCATTGTTCTCTTGCTTGCTCCATTATTTTCTGACTTGCGCCATCATTCTCTAGCTTGCTCCACCTTTCTCTGGCTTGCACAACCTTTCTGTGGCTTGTTCCACTGTTCTCTTGCTTGCTCCACCGTTCTTGGACTTGCTCCACCGTCCTGTGGCTTGCTCCACCATTCTCTAACTTGCTATACCGTTCTCTGGCTTGCTCCACTGTTCTCTGGCTTGCTCCACCGCTCTCTGGCTTATTCCATTATTCTGTGGCTTGCTCCATCATTTTCTGACTTCCTCACTATTATCTAGCTTGTTCCACCATTCTATAGCTTTATCAACCGCTCTCTAGCTTACTCTACCTTTCCCTCGCTTGCTCTCTCATTCTCTGGCTTCCTCCACTGTTCTCTTGCTTGCTCCACTGTCTTTTTTCTTGCTCCACCATTCTCTGGCTTGATCCATCTTTCTCTTGCATACTCCACCGTTCTCTGGCTTGCTCCGCCTTTCTCTGGCCTGCTCCACCTTTCTCTGGCTTGCTACACCTTTTTTTGGCTTCCTTGACTGTGCCCTGTCTTGTTCCATTGTTCTCTAGCTTGCTCCACTTTTCTCTGGCTTGTTCCAGCATTCTCTAGCTTGCTCCACCAGTCTTTGGCTTGCTCCACCGTTATCTGGCTTGCTCAACTGTCCTCTGCCTTGCTCCACCTTTCTCTGGCTTGCTCCACCATTGTATGGCTTGCTCCACCTTTCTTTGGCTTGTTCGACTGTTTTTTTGCTTGGTCAACTGTTCTCTGGCTTGCTTCATCGTTCTCTGGCTTGCTCCACCTTTCTTTGGCTGACTACATCTTTCTCTGGCTTGCTCCACTGTTCTCTGGCTTGTTCCACCGTTCTCTAGCTTACTCCTTCTTTCTCTGGCTTGCTCCACCGTTCTCTGGCTTGCTCCACCAGTCTCTTTCTTTCTCCAACATTCTCTGGCTTGCTCCACTGTTCTCTGGCTTGCTCAATATTTCCTTGGCTTGCTCCACCGTTCTCTGACTTGCTCCACAGTTTTTGGCTTGCTCCACCGTTCTGTGGCTTGCTCCACAGTTCTGTGCCTTGCTCCACCATTCTCGGGCTTGTCCACCGTTCTCTGGCTTGCTCCACCTTTTTATGGTTTGCTCCACCTTTCACTGGCTTGCTCCACCTTTCTTTGGATTGCTCCACCGTTTGCTGGCTTGATGTACCTTTCTCTGGCTTGCTTCACCTTTCTATGGCCTGCTCCACCTCTCACTTGCTTGCTCCACCTTTCTCTGGCTTGCCCCACCCTTCTCTGGCATGCTCCACCGTTCTCTGACCTGCTCCATCGTTCCTTGGCTTGCTCCATCTTTCACTGGCTTCCTCCACCTTTCTTTTTCTTGCTGGAGATTTCTCTGGCTTGCTCCACATTTCTCTGGCTTGCTCCATTGTTCTCTGGCTTGCTCCACCGTTCTCTTGCTTGCTCCTAAGTTATTTGGCCTCTCCACTGTTATCTGGCTTACTCTACTTTTCTATGGCTTGCTCTACCTTTCTCTGGATTCGTGCACCTTTCTTTGGCTTGCTCCATCGTCTTCCGGCTTGCTCCACCTTTCTTTGGCTTAATCCACGTTTCTCTGGCTTGCTCCACCTTTCTCCTGCTTGCTTCACCTTTCTCTCACTTAATGCACATTTCTCTGGCTTGCTCTACCGTTCTCAGGCTTACTCAACCGTTCTCTGGCTTACTGCACAGTTGTCTTGGTTGCTCCACCTTTCTATGGCTTCATCCACCTTTCTCTTGCTTGCTCCACTATCTCCTGGCTTCCTCCACCTTTCTCTGGCTTGCTCCATCTTTCTCTGGCTTGCTAAACCTTTCTCTGGCTTGCTCTGGTGTTCTCATGCTTGCTCCACCATTCTCCGACTTGCTCCACCTTTCTCTGGCTTGCTCCATCACTCTTTAGCTTGCTCCACCATTCTTTGGCTTGCACCATCGTTACGTGGCTTGCTCCACAGTTCTCTGGCTTGCTCCACCTTTCTCTGGCTTTCTCCACCGTTCCCTGGCTTCCTCCACTATTCTCTCACTTACTCCACCATTCTCTGGCTTGCTCCACTTTCCCTGGCTTGCTCCACAGTTCTCTTGCTTGATCCACTGTTCTCTTGCTTGCTCCATCATTCTCTGGCTTGCTCCGCCGTTCTCCGGCTTGGTCCACCGTTCTCTGGCTTGCTCCACTGTTTTGTGGCTTACTCACTCTTTCTCTGACTTGCTCTACTGTTCTTTGGATTGCTTCACCGTTCTTTGGCTTTATCCACCTTTTATTGGCTTCCTCTACCGTTCGCTGGCTTGCTCCACTTTTCTATGGCTTGCTCCACCTTTTTCTGGCTTGCTCCTCATTTCATTGGCTTTCTCCACCGTTCTCTGGCTTGCTCTACCTTTTCATGGCTTGCTCGATCCTTCTATGGCTTGCTCCAACTCTCTGTGGCTTTCTCCACCTTACTCTGGCTTGCTCTTACGTTCTCTGGATAGCTCCAACGTTCTCTAGCTTTCTCCACCGTTCTCTGGCTTGCTCCAAAGCTCTTGGACTTGCTCAAAGTTTCCCTGGCTTGCTCCACAATTCCTTGCCTTGCTCCACCATTTTCTGCCTCGATCCACTGTTTCTAGATTGCTCCTTTTTTCTTTGGCTTGCTCCACCGTTCTCTGCCTTGCTCCACCGTTCTCTGGCTTGCTCCACCTTTCTGTGGTTTGCTCCACTTTTCTTTGGCATGCTCCACCTTTCTCTTGCTTGCTTTACCTTTCTCTGGCCTGCTCCACATTTCTCTAGCTTGCTCCATCGTTCTCTGCCTTGCTCCATTATTCTCTGACTTGCGCCACCGTTCTCTAGCTTGCTCCACCTTTCTCTCACTTGCACCACCTTTCTGTGGCTTGTTCCACTGTTGTCTTTCTTGCTCCACCGTTCTCTGACTTGATCCACCGTCCTCTGGCTTGCTCCACCATTGTCTAACTTACTCTACCATTCTCTGGCTTGCTCCACTGTTCTCCAGCTTGCTCAACCGTTCTCTCGCTTACTCCACAATTCTCTGGCTAGCTCTACCGTGCTTTGACTTGCTCCACCATTGTCTGTCCTGTTCCACCGATCTCTAGATTGCACCACCATTCTCTGGCTTGCTTCACCTTTCTCAAGCTTGCTCCACTGTTCTCAGGCTTGTACCACTGTTCTCTGACTTGCTCCACCATTCTCTGGCTTGCTCCACCCTTCTAAGGCTTCCTACACCTTTGTATGTATTTCTCAACTGTTCTATGGATTTCTCAACCATCATCTGGCTTGCTTTACCGTTATCTGGCTTGCTCCACCGTTCTCTGGCTTGCTCAATTGTTCTCCGGCTTGCTCCACCGTTCTCTTGCTTGATCCACCTTTTTTGGATTGCTTGACCATTCTTTGGCTTGCTCCACCATTCTCTGCCTTGCTCCACTGTTCTCTAGCTTGTTCCACCGTTCTATAGCTTGCTCCACCGCACTCTGGCTTGCTCTACCTTTTCCTGGCTTGCTCTATCATTCTCTGGCTTGCTCCACCGCTCTCTTGCTTGCTCCACTGTCTTTTTGCTTGATCCTCCATTCTCTACCTTGTTTCACCTTTCTCTTGCTTGCTCTACCATTCTCTTGCTTGATCCGCCTTTCTCTGGCTTGCTTCACCTTTCTCGGGCTTGCTACACCTTTTTCTCCCTTCGTCCACTTTTCTCAGTCTTGTTTCATTGTTCTTTGGCTTGCTCCACCTTTCTCTGGCCTGCTCCACCATTCTCTAGCTTGCTCAACCATTCTCTTGTTTGCTCTACCGTTATCTGGCTTGCTCCACTCTGCTCTAGCTTGCTCCACCTTTCTCTTACTTGCTCCACCGTTCTCTGACATGCTCCACCATTCTCTGAATTGCAACACATTTCTTTTGCTTGCTCCATTGTTTTTTTGCTTGCTCCACCATTCTCTGGCTTAATGCACCGTTCTCTTGCTTGGTCAACCGTTCTCTGGCTTGCTCGACCTTTCTCTGGCTTGCTCCACCTTTCTTTGGCTGACTACACCTTTCTCTGGCTTGCTCCACTGTTCGCGGGCTTGTTCCACCGTTCTCTGGCTTACTCATCCTTTCCCTAGCTTGATCAACCATTCTCTGGCTTGCTCCACCGTTCTTTGACCTGCTTCACTGCTTTCTGGCTTGCTCCATCTTTCTCTGGATTGCTCCACCTTTCTCTGGCTTGCTCCACCTTTCTCTTGCTTGTTTCAGCTTTCTCTGGCTTGCTCCACCTTTCTCTGGCTTGCTCCATTGTTCTCTGGCTTGCTCCACCATTCTTTGGCTTGCTCTTTTATTTTATTGCTAGCTCCACCATTGTCTTGCTTCATCCACTGTTCTCTGGCTTGCTCCACCGTTCTTTGGCTTGCTCCAACGTTTTCTGGCTTCGCTTCCATTCTCTTGCTTGCTCTATCTTTCTATGGCTAGGTCCACCTTTCTCTTGCTTCTTCTACATTTCTCCGGATTGCTCCACAGTTTTCTGGCTTGCTATAACTTTCTCTGGCTTGCTCCACATACAGGTCTCTCAGACTGTGATTGTGCAAAACACCTAGATCACACCTAAACAGTGCAATCTATGTACAAAGTTAGCATATAGGTTAGGCTATCACATGAGAAAGCTAGTGGGACTAATCGAGGTGTGCTAATGAAGAAGTATCTAGAGTTTCCTACTTTAACACAAAGTTTATGCACAAGGTTTATGGACAAAGTTAATGCATAAAATTTATGCAAAACTTTTATTTGCAGAGTTTATGCACAAAGTTTATGTACAAAGTTTATGCACAAAGTTTGTGCACAAAGTTTATGCACAAATTTTATGCACAATGTTTATGCAAAATGTTTATGGAAAGATTTTCTGCACAAAGTTTATGCAAAACGTTTTTGCACTACGTTTTTCCACAAACTTTATGCACAAAATTTATGCACAACATTTATGCACAACTTGTGTGCACAAATGTTATCCACAAAGTTTATTCAAAAATTCTATGCACAAAATTGGTGCACAAAGATTCTGCAAAGCTTGAGCACAAAGTTCATGCACAAAGTTTATGCACATAGTTTTTACAAAAGTTTTGTACAAATGTTATGCACAAAGTTTATGCACAGAATTTATGCACAATTTTCATGCAAAACTTTTGTGCACAAAGTTTATGCACATGTTTTATGCACAACGTTTATGCACAAAGTTTCTACACAAAGTTTACGCACAAAGTTTATGCACAACATTTATGCACAACGTTTATTCACAAAGTTTATGCATAAATAATATGCACAAAGTTTATGTACAAAGTGTTTGCATAAAGTTTATGCACGAAGTTTATGCACAGAGTTAATGCACAAAGATCATGCACAACGTTTATGCACAAAGTTTCTGCACAAAGTTTATGCACAAGTATTATGCACAAAGGATATGCACAACGTTTATGCACAAAGTTTAAGCACAACGTTTATGCACAAAGTTTATGGACAAAGTTTATGCACAAAACTTCTGCACAAAGCTGATGCACAAAGTTGATGCACAATGTTTATGCACAACGTTTATGCACAAACTTTATGCACAATGTGTATGCACAAAGTTTATGAACAAAGTTTTATGCACAGATTTTATGAACAAGTTCATGCACGAAGTTTATGCACAACGTTTTTGCATAAAGTTTTTGCACAAACTTTATGCACAACGTTTATGCAAAACGTTTGTGCAAAGAGTTTGTACACAAAGTGTGTGTACACAGTTTATGAACAAAGTTTATGCACAAAGTTTATGCACAAAAATTATGCACAAGGTTCATGCAAAACGTTTCTACACAAATTTTATGCAAACGTTTTGTGCACAAATTGTATGCTCAACGTTTATGCACAATGTATACTCAAAACGTCTATGCACAAAATCTGAGCACTAAGATTCTGCACAAAGCGTTTGCACAACATTCATGCACAAAGCTTTTGCACAAATTTTTTGCACAAAGTTTTTGCACAAACATTATGCACAAAGTTAATGCACAATGTTTTTGCACAACATTTATGCACAATACTTATGCAAAATGTTTATGCACAATGTTTATGCACCAAGTTTATGAAAAACGTTTATGCACAAAGTTTCTGCACAAAGTCTATGCACAAATTTTGTGCACAAAGTTTATGCAAAACATTTATGTGCAACTTTTATGTACAACGTTTATTCACAAAGTTTATGCATGAAATTTAGGCAAAATGTTTATGTATAAAGTGTTTGATTTAAGTTTCTGCACGACGTTTATGCACAAAGTTTATGCACAAAGATCCTGCACAACGTTTGTGCAAAACGTTTATGCACAAATATTCTGCACAATGTTTATGCAAACATTTTATGCACAACGTTTATGCACAAGTTTTATTCACAAAATCTATATGCAACATTTATGCAAAACGTTTATGCACAAAGTTTAATCACAACGTTTATGCAGAACGTTTGTGCACAATTTTTATGCACAACATTTTTGCACAAAGCTTATGCACAAATTTGATGCACAATGTTTATGCACAACGTTAATGCACAAAGTTTATGCACAAAGTTTATGCACAAAGTTTATGCACAAATTTTATACACAAAGTTTAAGCACGTTTATGCACAATATTTACGCACAAAGTGTAATCACAAAGTTTATGCGCAAAGGTTCTGCACAAAGTTTATGCACAAACATTATGCACAAAGATTCTCCACAAAGCTTATGCACAAACTTTACCCATAAAGCTTATGTGAAACATTTATGCACAAAGTTTATGTACAAATGGTATGCACAAAGTTTCTGCACAGAGCTTATGCACAAAGTTTATGCACAAATTTTAAGCACAAAGTTTAAGCACAAAGTTTACACACAAAGTTTCTGCACCAAGTTTATGCACAAAGGTTAAGCACAAAGTTTAAGCACAAACTTTATGCACAAAGTTTATGCACAAAGTTTCTGCACAAGGTTTATGCACAAAGTTTTTGCACAGTGTTTATGCACGAAGTGTATGCACAAAGTTTGTGCACAAAGTTTGTACATAAATTTTATGCACAAAGTTTATGCACTAAGTTTATGCACAAAGTTAGAGCACAAATTCTAAGCACAAACTTCATGCACAGACTTTATGCACAAATTTATGCACAATGTTTATGCACATAGTTTCTGTACAAAGTTGATGCACAATTTTCATGCAGAATGTTTATACACGACATTTATGCACAAAGTTTATGCACTACGTTTATGCACAAAGTTTTATGCACAAAGTTTATGCACAACGTTTATCCACAAAGTTTCTGCACAAATTTTATGCACAATGCTTATGCACAAAGTATATCCACAATGTTTATGTAGAACGTTTGTGCACAATTTTTATGCACAAAGTTTATGCATTCAGTTTTTGCACAACATTTGTGCAAAATGTTTATGCACAAGTTTTATGCATAAAGTTTATGCACAGAGTTTGTACACAAAGTTTATGCACAAAGTGTAAGCGGACATTTTTTGCACAAGGTTCATGCACACCGTTTATGGACAAAGTTTATGCACAAAATGTCTGCTTAAAGTCTATGCACAATATTTTTGTTCAAATGTTTTGCACGAAGTTTATGCACAAAGTTTATGCACAAATTTTCTGCACAAAATCTATGCACAGAGTTTATGCACAAAGTTTATGCACATAGTTCAAGGTTTATGAACAAAGTTTATATACAAAGTTCATGTGCAAATTTTCTGCGCACACTTTATGCACAAATTATATGCGAAAATTTTATGCACAAAGCTTCTACACAAAGTTTATACACGAAGTTTATACACAAAGTTAAGCCAAAACATTTATGCACAGTATCTTTGCAAAACGTGTATGCACAAAGTTTATGCACAAAGTTTCTGCACAAAGCTTATGCACAAACATTATGCACAAAGTTTCTGCACAAAGCTTATGACAAAGTTTATGCACAATGTTTATGCACAAGGGTTATGCACAAAGCTTACGCACAACGATTATGCACAAGGTTTATGCAGAAAGTTTATGAACAAAGTGTATGCACAAAGTTTATGCACAGAGTTTATATCCGAATTTTATGCACAAAGTTTATGCACAAAGTTTATGCACAAATTTTCTGCACAAATGTTATGCACAATGTTTATGCACAATGTTTTTGCACAACGTTTATGCACAAATTTTATACACAAAATTTATGCACAAAGTTTATGCAAGAACTTTATGCACAAAGTTTATGCACAAGTTTATGCACAATGTTGCTGCACAGAGTTTATGCACAAAGGTTATGCACAAAGTTCCTACACAAAGTTTATGCACAAATTTTATGCACAACGTTGATGCACAAAATTTATGCACAATGTTTATGCACAAATCATATGCAACAAGTTTCAGCACAAAGGTTTTGCACAAAGTTTCTGCACAAATTTTATGGACAACGTTTCTGCACAAGGTTTATGCACAAATTTTATGAAAAACGTTAATGCACAAAGTTTATGCACTGAGTTTCTGCATAAAGTATATGCACAAGTGTTATGCACAAATTGTATTCAAAACGTTTATGCACAAAGTTAATGCACAAAGTTTATGCCAAAATTTTATGCACAAAGTTTATGCATAAAGCTCATACACTAGGTTTATGCACAAAGTTTATGCACAACGAATATGCAATAATGTTTTTGACAACGTTTTGCAAAACCTTTATTCACAAAGTTTATGCACAAAGTTTATGCACAACATAAATGCACAAAGTTTATGCACAAATATTATGCACAAAGTTTATGCACGAAGTTTATGCACAAATGTTATGCACAAAGTTTATGCGCAAACGTTATTCACAAAGTTTATGAGAAACGTTTATGCACAAAGTTTATGCACAAGGTTTGTGCACAAAGCTTATGCACAACATTTATGCACAAGGTTTATGCACAAAACTTGCGCACAAAGCGTATGCACAAAGTTTCTGCACAAAGTTTATGCACAAACATTATGCACAATTTTTGTGCAAAAAGCTTATGCACAAAGTTTATGCACAAAGTTTATGCACAAAGCTTATGCACAAAGTGTATGCACAAAGTTTGTGCACAACGTTTACATCCAAATGTTATGCACAATGTTTATGCACAAACGTTCTGCAAAAATTTTATGCACAAAGTTTATGCACAACCTTTTTGCACAATTTTTATGCAAAACTTTTATGCGCACAGTTTATGCACAATATTTATGCACAAGTTTTATGCACAAAGGTTATGCACAAAGTTTATGCACAACGTTTATGCACAAGTTTAATGCACAAAGTTTATGCACAAAGGTTATGCACAAAGTTTGTGCACAACGTTGATGCAAAACGTTTGTGCACAAAGTTTATGCACAACGTTTATGCCCAAATGTTATGCACAATGATTATGCACAAAGTATTTGCACAAAGTTTATGCACAGAATTTTTGCACAAAGTTTATGCACAAAATTCATGCACAAGGTTTCTGCATAAAGTTTATGCACAAAGTTTATGCACAAAGGTTTTTCACAAAGTTTTGCACAACGTTTATGTGCACAGTTTATGCACAAAGTTTATGCACAAGCTTTATGCAAAACTTTTATGCACAATGTTAATGCACAAAGTATATGAAAAACGTTTATGCACAAAATGTATGCACAAAGTTTATGCAAAACACTTATGCACACAGTTTATGGACAAAGCATATGCACAGCATTTGTTAACAAGGTTTCTGCACAAAGTGTATGCACAAATTTTATGCACAACGTTTATATCCAAATGTTATGCACAAAGTTTATGCACAATATCTATGCACAAACTTTCTGCACAAAATTTATGCACAGAGTTTATGCATAACGTTTTTGCACAAGGTTTATGCACAAAGTCAATGCAGAATATTTATGTACAAAGCTTATGCCCAAAGCTAATGCACAAAGTTTATGCACAAAGTTTATGCACGAAGTTAATGCACACAGTTTTTGCATAATGTTTATGCACAAAGTATATGCACAAAGTTTATGCAAAAAGGTTTTGCACAAAGTTTCTGCACAAAGGTTAAGCACAAAGTTCATGCAAAATGTTAATGCCCAAGTTTTATGCACAAAATTTATGCTCAAAGTATATGCACAAATTTTATGCACAAAGTTTATGCACAAAGTTTCTGCACGAAGGTTTTGGACAAAGTTATGCACAAAGTTTATGCGCAAAGTTTATGCACACATTTTATGTACAAGCATTATGCACAATGTTTATGCACCATGTTTATGTGCAACGTTTATGCACAAAGTTTATGCAAAACAATTGTGCATACCGTTTATGCGTGAATTTTATGAACAAATTTTACGCACAAAGGTTATGCACAAACTTTATGCACAACGTTTATGCCTAAAGTTTATGCACAAAGTGTATTCACAAAGTTTATGCACAACGTTTATGCACAACGATAATGCACTAAGTTGATGCACAATGTCTATGCACAAAGTTTATGCACAACGTTTATGCACAAAGGTTTTGCACAAAGATTATGCACAATATTTGTGAACAAATTGTATGCACAAATTTTATTCACAATGTTTATGCACAACGTTTTTGCACAAATTTTATGCACAAAGTTTATGTAAAACTTTTATTCTTATTTTTTATGCACAAAGTTTATGGACAACGTTTTTGCACAAAGTTTATGCCCAAAGTTTTTGCACAAAGTTTCTGCACAAATTTTATGCAAACGCTTTATGCACAATGTTTATGCACACAGTTTATTCAGAAAGATGATGCACAAAATTTAGGCACAAAGTTTATGCACAAAGTCTAAGCACAAAGTTTATGCACAAAGTTTATGCATATAGTTTATGCGCAACGTTTCTGCACAAAGTTGATGCACAACGATTATGCACAACGCTTTTGCACAACATTTATGCTCAAATTGTATATACAAAGTTTATGCACAAAGTTTATGCACAAAGTTAATGCAAGACGTTTGTGCACAACTTTTATGCAAAAATTGCATGCGCAACACTTATGGACAAAGTTTATGGACAATGTGTATGCACAAGGTTTATGCACAAAGTTTATGCACAAGGATTCTGCACAAGGATTCTGCACAAATTTCACGCACAAAGTGTATGCGAAACATTTATGCAAATTTTGTTTTGCAAATGTTTCTGCACAACGTTTATGCACAAAGTTTATGCATAACGTTTATGGACAAAGTTTATGCACAAAGTTTATGCACAAAGTTTATGCACAAAGCTTATCCACAAAGTGCATGCACAAAGTTTATGCACAAAGTTTATGCATAAACCTTATGCACAAAGTTTATGCACAAAGCTTATGCACAACATTTATGCACAAATGTTATGCACAAAGTTCATGCAAAACATTTTGCATAACGTTCATGCACAAATTTTATGCACAAAGTTCATGCTCAAAGCTTATGCACAAATGTTTTGGACAAAGTTTGTGCACAAAGTATATGCACAACGTTTATGCACAAATTGTATGCACAAAGTTTATGAACAAAGTTTATGTAGAAGGTTTATGCACAAACTTCATGCACAAAGTTTATTCACAAAGTTTATGCACAAAGTTCATGGGCAGAGTTCATGCACAAAGTTTATGTACAATGTTTATGCACAACGTTTATGCACAACAGTTATGCACAAAGTTTATGCAGAACATTTATGCACAAATTTTATGTAAAAAAAATTGTGCACAAAGTTTATGCACAAATGTTATGCACAACGTTTATGCACAAAGTCTATGCACAACCTTTATGCACAAGGTTTATGCACATAGATTATGCAAAGAGTAAATGCACAAAGTTTATGCAAAATGTTTTGCACAAATTTTGTGATCACAATTTATGCACAAAGTTCATGGACAATGTTTATGCGCAAAGTTTATGCACAAAGTTTCTGCACAACGTTTATACACAAGTTTTATGCACAACGTTTGTGCACAACATTTATGCACAACTCTTATGCACAAAGTTAATGTAAAAACGGTTGTGTTTAATGTTTATGCACAATTTTTATGCACAAAGTTTATGCCCAAAGTTTATGCACAACGTTTATGCACAAATTAGATGCAAAATGTTTATGCATGAATTTTCTGTAGTACGTTTATACACACATTTTATGCACAAAGTTTATGCACAGAGTTTATGCACATAGATTATGCACAAAGTAAATGCACAAAGTTTATGCACAAATGTTTGCACAAAGTTTATGCACAAATGTTTTCACAAATTTTGTGATCACAATGTATGCACAAAGTTCATGGACAATGTTTATGTGCAGTTTTTATGCACAAAGTTTCTGTACAACGTTCATGCACAGAGTTTATGCACAACGTTTGTGAACAAAGTTTATGCACATTGTTTATGCTCAACGTTTATGTAAAAACGGTTGTGTTTAATGTTTATGCACAATTTTTACGTACAAAGTTTATGCACAAAGTTTATGCACAAAGTTCATGCACAACTGTTGTGATCAAACTTCATGCACAAATTTATTCACAAAGTTCATGGACAGAGTTTATGCACAAAGTTTATGCACAAATTGTATACAAACAGATAATTCAAAACATTTATGCACACGCTTTATGCACAAATTCTATGCACAAAGTTTATGCACAACTTTTATGCACAAAGTTTTCTCCACAACATTTATGCACAAAGTTTATAAACAAAGTTAATGTAAAACGTTTATGCACAGCTTTTATGGACAAATTGCATGCGCAGCATTTATGCACAAAGTTTATGCACATATTATATGCACAACGTTTATGCACAAAGTTTATGCACAACGTTTATGCACAAAGATTCTGCACAACTTCTACGCACAAAGTGTATGCAAAACGTTTATGCAAAATTTTATGCAAATGTTTCTGCACAAGGTTGATGCACAACGTTTATGCATAAAGTTTATGGACAAAGTTTATGCACAAGTTTTATGCACAAAGTTTATGCACAAAGTGCATGGACAATGTTTATGCACAAAGTTTATGCATAAACCTTATGCACAAATTTTATACACAAAGCTTATGCACAGAACGTATGCACAAAGTTTATACACAAATTTCATGCAAAACACTGTGCACAACGTTTATGCACAACTTTATGCACAAAGTTCATGCACAAAGCTTATGCAAAAACATTTTGGACAACGTTTGTGCACAAAGTATATGCACAACGTTTATGCAGAAATTTTATGCACAAAGTTTATGAACAAATTTTATGGAGAAGGTTTATGCACAAGTTTTATGCACAAATTTTATTCAAAAATTTTATGCACAAAGTTCATGGGCAAAGTTCATGTTCAAAGTTTATGCACAACGTTTAAGTGTATGCACAACATTTATGCACAAAGTTCATGCACAACGTTTATGCACAAAGTTTATATATAAGCATTTGTGCACAATGTTTATGCACAAATTTTATGCACAACATTTATGCACAAAGTTTATGCACAACGTTTATGCATAAGGTTTATGCACATATAGTATGCAAAAATTAAATGCACAACGTTTATGCAAAAAGGTTTGCACAAACTTTGTGATCACAATTTATGCACAAAGTTCATGTACAATGTTTATGCGCAAAGTTTATGCACAAAGTTTCTGCACAACGTTTATGCAGAAATTTTATGCACAACGTTTGTGCACAAAATTTATGCACAACGTTTATGCAAAAAGTTTATGAAGACACGTTTGTGTTTGATGTTTATGCAAACGTTTACGCACAAAGTTTATGCACAAAGTTTATGCACAAAGTTTATGCACAAAGTTTATGCCCAACGTTTCTGCACAACTTTTGTGATCAAAATTCATGCACAACACTATTCACAAAGTTCATGGACAGAGTTTATGCACAAAGTTTATGGACAAAGTTTATGCACATTTTATATGCACAAAGTTTATGCAAAACTTGTATGCACAATCTTCATGCACAAATTCTATGCACAATGTTTATGCACAAATTTTATGCACATATTTTTCTCCACAAAGTTTATGCACAAAGTTTATGCTTAAAGTTTATGCAAAACGTTTGTGCACAAATTCCATGCACAAATTTTATGCGCACCATTTATGCACAAAGTTTGTGCACAAAGTCTATGCACAAGGTTTATGCACAACGTTTATGCACAAAGTTTATGCACAACGTTTACGGACAAACTTTACGCAGAAAGTGTATGCACAAAATTTATGCACAAATTTTATGCAAAATGATTCTTCACAACATTTATGCACAGTTTCTGCATAATGTTTATGGAGAACGTTTATGCCCAAAGGTTATGCACATGCTTTATACACAAAGGTTATGCACAAAGTTTCTGTACAATGTTGATGAACAAAGTCGATGCACAAAGTTCATACAAAACGTTTATGCAAAAACTTTATGTACAAATGTTATGCACAAAGTTTATGCACAATGTTTATGCACAAAGCTTCTGCACAAATTGTATGCACGGAGTGTACACACAACATTTTTGTACAATGTTTATACTAAAATTTTATGCACAATGTTTATGCACAATGTTTATGCAGAACGTTTATGCACAGAGTTTATCAACAATGTTCATGCACAAAGTTTATGCACAAAGTTTATGCACAACGTTCGTGCACAAAGTTTATGCACAAAGTGTATGCACAACATTTATGCACAAAGTTTATGCACAAATGTTATGCACAATGTTTATGCATAAAGTGTATGCACACGTTTATGCACAAAGTTTTACACACAAACTTTATGCAAAACTTTATGCAAAACTTTATGCATAAGGTTTCAGCTCAATGTTTCTGCACAGAGTATATGGACAAAGTTTATGCACAAGGTTTATGCACAAAGTTTATGAACAAAGTTTCTGCACAAAGTTTATGCACAAGTTTTGTGATAAAAATTTATGAAGAAAATAATGCACAAAGTTGATTCACAAAGGTTATGCACACAGTTGATGCATAGAGTTTATGCACAAAGTTTATGCACGTATTTTATAGAGAACGTTTATGCACAAAGTTTATGCACAAAGTGTATGCACAAAATCTATACACAAAGTTTATGCATAAATCTTATGCACAGAGTGTATGCACAAAGCTTATGCACAAAGTTTATGCACAAAGTTTATGCACAAAGTTAATGCAAAACAATGTCCACACCGTTCATGCACAAAGTTTATGCACAAAGTTCATGCAAAACGCTTATGCACAAATGTTTTGGACAAAGTTTTTGCACAAACTTTATGCACAAATTTTATGCAGAAATTTTATGCACAACGTTTCTGCACAAATTTTATGCACAAGGTTTATACAAAAAGTTTACGCAAAAAGATTATTCACTAAGTTTATGCACACAGTTCATGGGCAAAGTTTATGCACAAAGTTTATGCACACCGTTTATGCACAAAGTTTATGCACAACTTTTAGGCACAAAGTTCACACACAAGGTTCATGCACAACATTTACTAAAAAACATTTTTGCGCAATGTTTATGCACAAGTTTTAAGCACAATGATTATGCACAAAGTTTATGCACAACGTGTATGCACAAAGTTTATGCAAAACGTTTATGCACAAATTTTATGCAAAACGTTTATGCACACATTTTATGCACAAAGTTTATGCACATATGTTATGCACATAGATTATTCACAAAGTAAATGCTCAAAGTTTTGCACAAATTTTGTGATCACAATTTATGCACAAAGTACATGGACAATGTTCATGTGCAATGTTTGTTCACAAATTTTCTGCACAATGTTCATGCACAGAGTTTATGCACAACATTTGTGAACAAAGTTTATACACAACATTTATGCACAAATTTTATATGAAAACGAATGTGTTTAATGTTTATGCAAAAATTTTACACACAACATTTACGCACAAAGTTTATGCAAAACATTTATGCACAAATGTTATGCACAAAGTTTATGCACAAAGTTTCATGCACAACTTTTGTGATCAAACTTCATGCACAAAATTGTTCACAAAGTTCATGGACAAAGGTAATGCACAAAGTTTTTGAACAAATTGTATGCACAAAGTTTATGCAAAACTTTTATGCACACGCTTTCTTCACAAGTTCTATGCACAACTTTTATGCACAAAATTTATGCACAAATGCTATGCAAAACGTTTTCTCCATAGATTTTATGCACAAAGGTTATGCACAAAGTTAATGCAAAACGTTTGTGCACAACTTTTATGTACAAATTGCATGCGCAAAAATTATGCAAAAAGTTTATGCACAAAGTCTATGCACAAAGTTTATGCACAAAGTTTATGCACAAAGTTTATGCACAACGATTCTGCACAAATTTTACACACAAAGTTTATGCAAAAAATTTATGCAAAATTTGATGCAAATGTGTCTGCACAACGTTTATGCACAAAGTTTATGCATAACGTTTATGGACAGATTTAATGCACAAAGTTAATGCAAAAAGTTTATGCGCAAAGTACATGCACAAAGTTTATGCACAAAGTTTATGCAAAAACCTTATGCACAAAGTTTATGCACAAAGCTTATGCACAAAGCTTATGCACAAATTTTATGCACAAATTTTATGCACAAAGTTCATGCAAAACATTTTGCACAACGTTTATGCACAACTTTTATGCCCAAATTTCATGCACAAAGCTTATGCACAAATGTTTTGGACAAAGTTTGTACATAAAGTATATGCACAATGTTTATGCACAAATTTTATGCACAACGTTTATGAACAAAGTTTATGCAGAAGGTTTATGCACTAATTTTATGCACAAATTTTATTCACAAAGTTTATGCACAAAGTTCAAGGGCAAAAGTTCATGCACAAAGTTTCTGCACAACATTTATGCCCAAAGTTCATGCACAAAGTTTATGCAAAACGTTTATGCACAAATTGTATGCAAAACGTTTATGCACAAGGTTTATGCACAAGGTTTATGCACATAGATTATGCAAAAAGTAAATGCACAAAGTTTATGCAAAACGTTTTGCACAAATTTTGTGAGCACAATTTATGCACAAAGTTCATTGACAATGTTTATGCGCAAAGTTTATCCACAAAGTTTCTGCACAATGTTTATGCAGAGATGTTATGCACAACGTGTGTGCACAACATTTATGCACAGCGTTTATGCACAAAGTTTATGTAAAAACGTTTGTGTTTAATGTTTATGCACACATTTTACGCACAAAGTTTATGCACAAAGTTTATGCACAAAGTTTATGCACAACGTTTATGCACAACGTTTATGCACAGAGTTTATGCACAAAGATTCTACACAACTTCTGTGATCAAACTTCATGCACAACACTATTCACAAAGTTCATGGACAGATTTTATGCATAAAGTTTATGCACAAAGTTGATGCACAATTTCTATGCACAAGTTTTATGCAAAACTTGTATGCCCAACTTTTATGCACAAATTCTATGCACAAATGTTATGCACACATTTTTCTCCACAAAGTTTATGCACAAAGTTTATGCACAAAGTTTATGCAAAATGTTTGTGCACAACTTTTATGCACAAATTTTATGTGCAACATTTATGCACAAAGTTTATGCACAAAGTCTATGCACAATATTTATGCACAAAGTTTATGCACAAAGTTTATGCATAACGTTTATGCACAAGTTTTATGCACAAAGTGTATGCACAACATTTATGCACAGTTTATGCATAATGTTTTGGGCACAACGTTTATGCCCAAAGGTTATGCACAACTGTTATGCACAAAGGTTATGCACAAAGTTTCTTTACAATGTTGATGCACAAAGTCTATGCACAAAGTTCATGCGAAACGTTTATGCAAAAAGTTTATGCACAAGGTTTACGCATAAAGTTTAGGCACAAAGTTTATGCACAAACGGAATGCAAAAAATCGTGTCCAACGTTTGTTCACAAAGTTAATGCACAAACATTATGCACGAAATTCACGCACAAAGTTTTTGGACAAAGTTTCTGCACAATTATAATGCATAAACATTATGCCAAACGTTTATGCACAACTTTTTCACACAACGTTTTTTCTACAAAGTGTATGCACAAAGTTTATGTGCAAAGTTAATATACAAAGTTTATGCACAAACGTTATGCACAATGTTTATGCACAACGTTTATATACAAATTCTAAGCAGAAAGTTTAAGCACACAGTTTATGCAAAACATTTGTCCACAACATTAATGCACAAATTATATGCACAAACTTTGTGGACAAAGTTCATGCATAAAGCTTATGCACATCATTTATTCACAAACTTTTGCAAAACGTTTATGCAAAATGTTTATGCACAAATATAATGTACAAAGTTTATGTACAAAGTTTATGCACAACGTTTATGCACAGAGTTTATGCAGAGAGTTTATGCATAAAGCTTATGCAAAACGTCTATGCAAAAACCTTATGCACAACATTTATGCACAACTTTAATGCACAAAGTTAATGCAAAACAATGTGCCCAACGTTTATGCACAAAGTTTATGCACAAAGCTTATGCACTATGTTTTTGGGCAAAGTTTCTGCACAAAGTTTGTGCACATCGTTTATGCACAAATTTTATGCACAATGTTTATGCACAAAGTTTATGCACAAAGTTTATTGACAAAGTTTATGCACAAATTTTATGCGCAAAGTTTATGCACAACGTTCATGCACAAAGTACATGCACAACATTTATGCACAATGTTCATGTAAAAACATTTGTGCACAACATTTATGCACAATTCTTATGGACAAAGTTTATGCACAAAGTTCACGCACAACATTTACGCAAAACATTTATGCACACATTTTATGCACAAAGTTTATGCACAAATTGTATGCACAACTTTTATGCACAAAGAGTATGCAAAACTTTTATGCACAAAGTTTATTCACAAGTTTTATGCACAAAGTTTATGCACAACGTTTAAGCACAAAGTTTCTGCACAAAGTTCGACCACAAAGTTTATTCACAAAGTTATGCACAAAGTTTATGCAAAACGTTTATGCACAACGTTTATGCACAACGTTTATTCGCAAACTTTATGCACAGAGTTTATGTACAAAATCCTTGCACAAATTTTATGCACAAAGTTAATTGACAAATTTTAGGCACAAAGTTTATGCACAAAGTTCATACACAAAGTTTATACACAAAGTTTACGCCCAAAATTCGTGCACAACGTTTATGAAATAATTTCATGCACAAAGTTTATGCACAAAGTTTATGCATGTATTATATGCACAAAGTTCATACACAAACTTTATGCACAAAGTTTATGCACAAAGTTTATGCACAACATTTATGCTCAAAGTTTATGTACAAGGTTTATGCACAACGTTTATGGACAAAGTAAGTTCATGCACACAGCTTATTCACAAAATTCATTGACAAAGATTATGCACAGAGTTTATGCACAACGTTTATGCACAACTTTTATGCACAAAGCTTATGCACAACATTTATGCACAACGTTTATGCACAAACTTCATGCACACATTTTACGCACAACATTTATGCAGACTGTTGATGCACTATGTTTATGCACAAAGTTTATGGACCTAGTTTATAGAAAATGTTTATGCAAAATGTTTAAGCACAAAGTTTATACACAAAGTTTATGCACAAAGCTTATGAACAAATTTTATGCACAGATTTCATGCACAAAGTTTAGGCACAAAGTTTATAAACAACGTTTATGCACAAACTTTGTACACAAAGTTTATGCACAAAGTTTATGCACAACGTTTCTGCACAAAGATTCTACGCAAAGTTTATGCACAAAGTTTCTGCACAATGTGTATGCACAAAGTTTATACACAACATTCATGCACAAAGTTCATGCACATAGTTTACGTACAAATGTTATGCACAAAGTTTATGCAAAACGTTAATGCACAAAACTTGTGCAGAAAGTTTATGCACAACGTTTTTGAACAGAGTTTATGTACAACACTTATGCACAAAGTTTTTGCAAAACGGGTCTGCACAACGTTCATGCACAACGTTTATGTAAAACATTTATGAACAAAGTTTATGCATAGATGTTTTGCACAAATGTTCTGCACAACGTTTATCCAAAAATTTTATGAATAACATTTATGCAAAAAACTTATACACAACGTTTATGCACAAAGCTTTTGCACAACGTTTATGCACAACTTTTATTCACAAAAAATCTGTACAAGGTTTGTGAAGAACGTTTATGCACAATCTTTATGGACAAAGCTTATGCACACGTTTTATGCACAAGTGTTATGCACAATCTTTATGCACACTAGTTATGCACAACGGTTGTGCACAAAGTTTATGCAACACCTTAGTGCACCAAGTTTATGCACAGAATTTTATGCACAACGTCTATGCACAAAGTTTATGCACAAAGTTTATGTACAAACTTTATGCACAAGTTTTATGCACAACGTTTATGCACAAAGTTTATGCAAAACGTTTTTGTACAAAGTTTATGCAAAATAAATGCACAATGTTTATGCACAAATTATATGCACAAAATGTATGCACAACGTTTATGCACAAAATCTATGCACAAAGGTTCTGCAAAACGTTTTTGAAAACATTTTCTGCACATATTTTATGCACAGAAACTATGCACAATGTTTATGCACAAAGTTGATGCACAAAGTGTATGCACAAAGTGTATGCACAAAGTTTATGCACAAATTCCATTCACAAAGTTTATGCACAAAGCTTAGGCACAAAGCTTAGGCACAAATTTTATGCACAAAGTTCATGCACAACCTTTATGCACAAAGTTTATGCACAAAATCTATGCACAACATTTATGACAAAATTTTGATGCACAAAGTTTATGCATCAATCTTATGCACAAATTTTACACACAAAGTTTATGCACAGTGTTTATGTACATTATTTATGCATAATTTTTGTGCACAATTTTTATGCACAACGTTTGTCCACCACGTTTATGCACACATTTTATGCACAAAGGTTATGCACAACGTTTATGCACAATGTTTATGTACCAATTTAATGCACAAAGTTCATGCACAAAGTTTATGAGCAAAGTTTATGCAAGACATTTGTGCACAAAGTTTATGCACAAATGTTACGGGCAACGTTTATGCACAAATTCCATGCACAAAGTTTATGCACAAAGTCTATGAACAAAGTTTCTGCACAAAGTTTTTCTACAACGTTTTTGCACAAAGATTATGCACAAAATTGAAGGTCTTTGTACTGGTTATATGATGACTTGTATTCCAAAATATTTTTTCCCCTTCTGACCATTTGTGACTTGTATTACAAGTTGTCAACATTAACTACACACTGTGAAGTTATTTGGTCATGGTCAGTGACATAGGCCTACATTGGTTGGTCATTGTGCGTGGTAGCCACACCGTGCCACTGCTTATTGAAGGTCTTTGTACTGGCTAGTTGATGACTTGTATTCCAAAACCATTGTTTCCCCCTTCTGACTATTTGTGACACGTATTATGATTTTTCATTGTTGACCACACATAGTGAAATATTTCGGTCATGGTCAGTGACACATGCCTACTTTGGTTGTTAATTGTGCATGGTAGCCACGCTGTGCCACTACTCGTTGAAGGTATTGCTAATTGCTAGTTGATAACTAGTATTCCCAAACCACTGTTTCCCCCTCTGACCATTTGTGACTTGTATTATGATTTTGCAACGTTGACGACACATAGTGAATTTCTTTGTTCATGGTCACTGACATATGCCTACTTTGGATGGTCATTGAGCATGGTAGGCACACCGTTCCACTATGTCTTCAAGGTCTTTCTACTTGCTAGTTGATAACTAGTATTTCCAAACCATTGTTTCCCCCTCTGACCATTTGTGCCTTCTACTATGAGCTGTCAACATTGACCAAACATAGTGAAGTTGTTAGGTCATGGTCTATGACATATGCCTACTTTGGTTGGTCATTGTGCATGATAGCCAAACCGTTCCACCACTTATTTGAGGTCTTAGTACTTGCTAGTCAGAAACTAGTGGTCCTAGACCATTGTTCTACTCTCTGACCATTTGTGACTCGTCTTCTGAGTTATCAACGTTGACCACACATAGTGAGTTTCTTTGGTCATGGTCAGTGGCATATGCCTACTTTGGTTGGTCATAGTGCATTGTAGCCACAGCGTGCATCTACTTAATAAAGCTATTCATACTTGCTAGTAGATAACTAATATTTCAAAACCATTGTTCCCCCCTTGACCATATGTGAATTGTATTGAGTTGTCAACGTTGACCACACATAGTGAAATTCTATGGTCATGGCTAGTGACATATTCCTACTTTGGGTGGTCATTGTGCATGGAAGTTATGCTGTGCCACCACTTATTGAAGGTCTTTGTACTTGCTAGAGGGAAAACATTATTTCCAAACCATTACTTCCCCCTCTGACTGTTTGTGACACGTATTATGAATGGTCAACATTGACCACACATAGTGATATTCTTTGGTCGTGGTCACTGACATTTACCTACTTTGATTGGTCATTGTGCATGGTAGCCACACTGTGCGACTACGAATTGGATTTCTTTGTACTCGCTAGTTAATAACTGGTATTGCTAAACCATTGTTTCCCTTTCTGACCATTTGTCGCTCGTATTATGATATGTCAACGTTGACAACATATAGTCGATTTATTTGGTTATGGTCAGTTCCATATGCCTACTTTTGTCAGTCATTGTGCATGGTAGCCACACCGTGCTACTTCCTATTGAAAGTCGTTATTCTTCTTAGTCAATAACCGGTATTCCCAGCCCAATATGTCCCCATTTGACCATTTATGTCTCATATGATGAGTCGTCGACGTTGACCAGACATAGTGAAATTCCTTGGTTATGGTCAGTGACACATGTCAACTTTGGTTGGTCATTGTGCATAACAGCCACACCGTGGTACCAGTTACTGAAGGTCTTTGTACTTGCTAGTTGATAACCAGTGTTTTTCAGCCTTTTTTTGCCCCTCTGACTATTTGTGACTCGTATTATGATTTGGCAACGTTAACCACACATAGTAAAATTCTTTGGTCGTGGTCAGTGACATATGCCTGCTTTGGTTGGTCATTGTGCATGGTAGCCACACCGTGCCACTACTTATTGAAGGTTTTTGTACTTGCTAGTGGATGACTTGTATTCCAAAATCATTGTTTCCCCCTCTGACCATTTGTGACTCGTTTTATGAGTTGTCAACGTTGACCACACATTGTGAAATTATTTGGCCATGGTCAGTGACATATGCCTACATTGTTTGGTCATTGTGCGTGGTAGCCACACCGTGCCACTACTTATTGAAGGTCTTTGTACTGGCTAGTTGATGACTTGTATTCCAAAACGAGTTTTTCCCCCTTATGACCATTTGTGACACGTATTATGATTTGTCAACGTTGACCACACATAGTGAAATCATTTGGTCAGGGTCAGTGACATATGCCTACTTTGGATGGTCATTGTGCATGGTAGCCATACTTTTCCACTACAGATTGAAGGTCTTTGTACTTGCTAGTTGATGAATAGTATTCCCAAACCATTGCTCCCCCCTCTGACCATTTGTGACTCGTATTATGTGTTGGAAGCGTTGATGACACAAAGTGAATTTCTTTGGACATGATCACTGGCATATGCCTACTTTGGATGATCATTGTGCATGGTAGTCACACGGTGCTACTACGTGTTCAGGGACTTTGTAATTGCTAGTGGCTAACTAGTGTTTCCAAACCATTGTTTCCCCCTCTGTCTACTTGTGAATTGTACTATGAGTTGTCAACGTTGACCACACATGGTGAGTTTCTTTGGACTTAGTAAGTGACATGTGCCTACTTTGGTTGGTCATAGTGCATGCTAGCCACACCGTGCCACTACTTATATGTGGTCTTTGAATTGGCTAGTCGATGACTTGTATTTCAAAACCATAGTTTCCCCCTCCGACCATTTGTGACTCGTATTATGAGCTGTCAACGTTGACCACTGATAGTGAAGTTATTTGGTCATGGTCAGTGACATATGCCTACATTGGTTGGTCATTGTGCGTGGTAGCAACACCGTGCCAAAACTTATTGAAGGTCTATGTACTGGCTAGTCAATAACATTTATTCCAAAACTATTGTTTCCCCCTTCTGACCATTTGTCACACGTATTATGATTTGTCAACGTTGACCACACATAATGAAGTTATTTGTCATTTTCAGTGACATGTACCTACTTTGGTTGGTCATTGTGCATGGTAGCCACACTGTACCACTACTAATTGAAGGTCTTTGTACTTGCTAGTTGATAATTAGGATACCCAAACCATTGTTTCCCCTATTGACCGTTTGTGACTTGTATTATGAGTTGGCAACATTGATGACACATAGTGAATTTCCTTGGTCATGGTCACTGACATATGCCTACTTTGGATGGTCATTTTGCATAGTAGTCAAACCATGCCACTGCTTATTCAAGGTCGTTCTACTTGCTAGTCGATAACTAGTATTTCCAAACCATTGTTTCCCCCTCTGACCATTTGTGACTTGTAGTATGAGTTTTTAACGTTGACCACACAAAGTGAAATTATTTGGTCATGGTCAGTGACATATGCCTACTTTGCTTGCTCATTGTGCATGATAGTCACACCGTGCCACTACTTATTGAGGATCTTAGTACTTGCTAGTCAGAAACTAGTGTTTCTAAACCAGCGTTCCACCCTCTGACCATTTGTGACTTGTCTTATGAGTCATCAACGTTGACCACACATAGTGAGTTTCCTTGGTCATGGTCAGTGACATATGCCTAGTTTGGTTGGTCATAGTGCATGGTAGCCAAACTGTGCCACTATGTTTTAAAGCTATTTTTACTTGCTATTCAATAAAAGTATTTCCAAACCATTGTTCTCCCCTTTGGCCATATGTGACTCGTGTTATGAGTTGTCAGCGTCGACGACACATAGTGCAATTCTTTGGTCATGGCTAGTGACACATGCCTACTTTGGACGGTCATTGTGCATGGTAACCATGCCGTGCCACTACTTATTGAAGGTCTTTGTACTTCCTAGACAAAAATTATTCTTTCCAAACCATGATTCCCCCCTCTGACCATTTGTGACTTGTGTTATCAGTTGTCAACGTTAACCACACATAGTGATATTCTTTGGTCATGGTCACAATCATATGCCTACTTTGGTAAGTCATCATGCCTGGTAGCCACACCGTGCCACTACTAATTGAAGTCATTTGTACTTGCTAGCTAATAGCTTGTATTCCCAAACCTTTGTTGGCCTTTTGACCATTTTTGACTCGTATTATGAGTTGTCAACATTGACAACATATAGTTAAATTGTTTGGTCATGGTCAGTGCTATATGCCTACTTTGGTTAGTCATTGTGCATGGTGGCCACACAGTGCTACTTCTTATTGAGGATATTTGTACTTGGAAGTCCATAATCAGTATTTCCAACCTAGTGTTTTCCCATCTGACCATTTGTATCTCGTATGATGAGTTGTCAACGTTGACCACACATAGTGAAATTCTTTCCTTATGGTCATTGACATATGCCAACTTTGGTTGGTAACTATGCATGGTAGCCACACCACGGTACTACTTATTGAGATCTTTGTACTTGCTCGTTGAGAACCAGTATTTTCCAACCATTGTTTGCCCCTCGGACTATTTGTGACTTGTATTATGATTTGGCAACATTGACCACACATAGTGAAATTCGTTGGTCATGGTCAGTGACATATTCGTGCTTTGGTTGGTAATTGTGCATGGTAGCCACACCGTGCCACTACTTATTGAAGGTCTTTGTACTGGCTAGTTGATGACTTGTATTCCGAAACCATTGTTTCCCCCTCCAAATATCTGTGACTCGAATGATGAGCTGTCAATGTTGACCACACATTGTGAAATCATTTGGTCATGGTCAGTGACATATGCCTACATTGGTTGGTCATTGTGCGTGGTAGCCACACTGTGCCACTATTAATTGAAGTTCTTTGTACTTGCTAGTTAATAACTAGTGTTTCAAAACACTTTTTTCCCCTTCTGACCATTTGTGACACATATGATGAGTTGGAAACGTTGACGACACATAGTGAATTTCTTTGGTCATGGTCACTGAAATATTCCTACTTTGGATGGTCATTGTGGATGGTAGTCACACTGTGCCACTACGTATTTAGGGTCTTTCTACTTGCTAGTCGATAAGTAGTATTTCCAAACCATTGTTTCCCCCTCTGACCATTTTTCTACCTGTACTATGAGTTCTCAATGTCGATGACACAAATTAAGATTATTTGGTCATGGGTAGTGACATATGCCTACTTTGGGTGGTCATTGTGCATGGTAGCCACGCCGTGCCACTACTTATTGAAGGTCGTTGTACTTGATAGACAAAAAAATACTATTTCAAAACCATGATTTCCCCCAATGACCATTTGTGACTTGTATCATGAGCTGTCAACGTTGACCACACATTGTGATATTCTTTGGTCATGGTCACTGACATACATGACACACCTACGTTGGTTGGTCATTGTGCATGGTAGCCACACTGTGCCACTACTAATTGAAGTTATTTGAACTTGAGTCACATGGTCAGATGGGAAAACAATTTTTTGGAAATATAATGTTTCGTCTAGCAAGTACAAAGAACTTCAAAACTTAGTGGCATGGCATGGCTACTATGCACAATGACCACCCAAAGTAGGCATATGTCA
This sequence comes from Penium margaritaceum, assembly GCA_023375785.1. Taxonomy (NCBI): domain Eukaryota; kingdom Viridiplantae; phylum Streptophyta; class Zygnematophyceae; order Desmidiales; family Peniaceae; genus Penium; species Penium margaritaceum. Next base: position 45,239 of record SZWC01002154.1, on the reverse strand, counting down.
CTAGCCATTACCAAAGAATTTCACTATGTGTGGTAAATATTTGACAACTCATAACACGAGTTACAATCGGTCAAAGGGGGGAAAAATGGTTTGGAGATACTAGTTATTGACTAGCAAGTACAAAGTGCATTAATAAGTAGTGGCACGGTGTGGCTACCATGCAATATGACCAACCCAAGTAGGCATATGTCACTGACCATGACCAAAGAAACTCACTATGTGTGGTCAACGTTGATAACTCATAAGACGAGTCACAATTTGTCAGAGGGAGAGATAACGGGTTAGTAACACTAGTTTCCAACTAGCAATTACTAAGACCTTCAATAAGTAGTGGCATGGTGTGGCTATCATGCACAATGACCAACCAAAGTAGGCATATTTCACTGACCATTACCACATGATTTCACTGTCTGTGGTCAACATTGACAACTCATAGTACAAATCACAAATGGTCAGAGGGGGGAAGAGTGATTTCAAAGTATTAGTTATGAAGTAGCAAGTAGAAAGACGCTGAATACGTACTGGCACGGTGTGATTACCATGCAAAATGACCAACCAAAGTAGGCATATGTCACTGACCATGACCGAAGAGTTTCACTATGTGTGGTCGACGTAGACAACTCGTAAGACGTGTCACAAATGGTCCGAAGCGGGAAACAATGGTCTTGGAATTCAAGTCATTGACTAGCCAGTACAAACACCTTCCACAAGTAGTGGCACGGTGTGACTACCATGCACAATGACCAACCAATGTAGGCATATGTGACCGACCATGACCAATTAACTTCACAATGTGTGGTCAACGTTGACAACTCATTATATGAGTCAAAAATTGTCAGAGGGGGAAACAATGGTTGAAAAATACTGGTTATCAACTAGGAAGTACAAAGACCTTCAATAAGCAGTAGCACGGTGTGGCTACCATGCACAATGACCAACCAAAACTGGCATATGTCACTGACAATAACCAAATGACTTCACTATGTGTGGGCAACGTTGACGACTCGCAATACGAGACACAACTGTTCATATGGGGAAACATTGGGTTGGGAATACTAGTTATTGACTAGCAAGTACGAAGACCTTCAATAAGAAGTAGCATAGTGTGGCTACCATGGACAATTAATAACCAAAGTAGGCATATGGCACTGACCATGACCAAAGAATTTAACTACATGTTGTCAATGTTGACAACTCATAATACAAGTCACAAATGGTCATAAGAAGAAACAATGGTTTGGGAATGCCAGTAGTGGCACGGTGTGGCTACCATGCACAATGAACAACCAAAGTAGGCATATTTCAGTGACCATGACCAAAGATTATCACTATGTGTGGTCAACGGTTACAACTCATAATATGATTCAAAAACGGTCGGAGGGGGAAATAAAGGTTTGGAAATATTTGTTTTTCTACCAAGTACAAATACCCTCAATAAGTAGAGGCACGGCATGGCTACCATGCACAATGACAACCCAAACTAAGCATATGTCACTAGCCACAACCAAATAAATTCACTTTGTGTGGTCAACATTGACAGCTCATAATACGAGTCACAAATGGTCATATGGGGGGGGGGAAACTGGTTTGGAAATACTAGTTTTCAACTAGAAAGTACAATAGTTTTACTGAGTAGTGGCACGGTGTGGCTACCATGCACTATGACCAGCCAAAGTAGGCGTATGTCACTGACATTGACAAAAGAAACTCATTATGTGTGGTCACCGTTGATAACTCATAAGAGGAGTCACAAATGGTCAGGGGGTGGAACAATTGTTTAGGAACACTAGTTTCCGGTTAGCAAGTACTAACACCTTCAGTAAGTAGTGGTACGGTGTGGCTATTATGCACAATAAATAACCAAGGTAGGCATGTGTCACTGACCATGACCAACTAATTTCACTATGTCTGGTCAATATTGACAACTCATAGTACAAGTCACAAATGGTCGGAGGGGGAAAGAATGGTTTGGAAGTACTAGTTACTGACTAGCAAGTAGAAAGACCTTGAATACGTATTGGTACAGTGTGAATATCATGCACGATGACCACTCAGAGTAGGCAGAAGTCAGTGACCATGACCAAAGAAATTTACTATGTGTCGTCAACGTTGCCAACTCATAATACAAGTCGCAAATGGTCAGAGGGGGAAACAATGGTTTGGGAATACTAGTTATCAACAACCAAGTACAAATACCTTCAACTAGTAGTGGCACAGTGTGGCTACCATGAAAAATGACCAGCCAAAGTAGGCATGTATCACTGACCATGACCAAAGAATTTCACTATGTGTGGTCAACGTTGACAAATCATAATACGTGTCACAAATGGTCAGAAGGGGGAACATTGGTTTTGGACTACATGTCATCGACTAGCCAGTACGATGACCTTCAATAAGTAGTGGCACGGTGTGGCTACCACGCAAAATGACCAACCAATGTAGGCATACATCATTGACCAGGACCAAATAATTTCACAATGTGCGGCCAACGTTGACAACTCATAATACAAGTAACAAATGGTTAGAGGGGGAAAAATGGTTTTGGAATACAAGTCATCAACTATCTAGTACAAAGATTTTCAATAAGTAGTGGCACGGTGTGGCTACTATGCACAATGACCAACCAAAGCAGGCATATGTCACTGACCATGACCAAAGAATTTCACTATGTGTGTACAACGTTGCCAAATCATAATACGAGTCACAACTAATCAGGGGGGCCAATAATGGCTGGAAAATACTGGTTATCAACTGGCAAGTACAAAGACCTTCAATACGTTGTAGCACAATGTGGCTACCATGCACAATGAACAACCAAAGTTGGCATATGTCACTGCCCACAACCAAATAATTTCACTATGTGTGGTCAACGTTGATGACTCATAATGCGAGACAGAAATGGTCAGATGGGGAAACATTGGGTTGGGAATACTGGTTATCAACTGGCAAGTACAAAGACCTTCAATAAGAAGTAGCACGGTGTGGCTACCATGTACAATGACTAACCAAAGTAGGCATATGGAACTGACCATGAGTAAAATGTTTAACTATATGTTCTCAATGCTAACTCATTAGACGAGTCACAAATGGTCAACCGGGGAAACAATGTTCTGGGAATACCAGTTATTAACTAGCAAGTACAAATAACTTCAATTAGCAGTGGCACTGTGTGGCTATCATGTACAATGACCAACCAAAGTAGGCATATGTCAGTGACCATGACCAAAGAATATCACTATGTGTGGTCATGTTATGGTTAATCACCTTAAGTTCATACACTCGAGAATTGGTGTATCAAAAAGTGTATTCCTATGTGCAAACATGTTTTAGAAAATATCAACATCATTTCATGTCACTAGGGCCCGGATAAACATTGCTTATGTAAGGTGCGAATATCATGGATTATGTGTACTTTGTACTCATTTTTCTTAGAAGTCAATGTTCACTAATATGTTCACTTCCCAGTACACTTGTCAATTCAGAGCTTCAGGGGTAAGGTGATTGGTCATATATGACTATCCATGACCGAAGAATTTGACTATGTTTGGTCAATGTTGACAACTCATAATAGGAGTCACAAGTGGTCAAAGGGGGGGGAAAATAGTTTGGAAATACTAGTCTGCAACAAGCAAGTACAAATAACTTCACTAAGTAGTGGCACGGTGTGGCTACCATACACAATGACCAAGCAAAGTAGGTATATGTCAATGACCATGACCCAAGAAATCACTGTGTCTTGTCAACATTGATAACTTGTAAGACGAGTCACAATTGGTCAGAGGGTGGAACAATGGTTTAGGAACACTAGTTTCTAACTAGCAAGTACGAAGACCTTGAATTAGTAGTGGCACGGTGTGGCTATCATACATAATGACCAACCAAAGGAGGAATATGTCACTCACCATGGCCAAATAATTGATCATGGGCACTATGTGTGGTCAACATTGAGGACTCATAGTACAAGTCACAAATGGTCAGAGGGGGAAACAATGGTTTGGAAATACTAGTTATCGACAAGTAAGTAGAAAGACCCTGAATATGTTGTGGCACAATGTGACTACCATGCACAATGATCATCCAAAGTAGGAATATGTCAGTGACCATGACCAAAGAAGTTAAGTATGTGTCATCAACGTTGCCAACTAAGAATACGGGTCACAAATGGGCAGAAGGGGAAACAATGCATTGGGAATACTAGTTATCAACTAGTAAGTACAAAGACCTTTAATTTGTAGTGGCACAGTGTGGATACCATGCAGAATGACCAACCAAAGTAGGCATATGTCACTGACCATGACCAAAGAATTTCACTATGTGTGGTCAACGTTGACAAATCATAATGCATGTCACAAATGGTCACAAGGGGCAAAAAATGGTTTTGGAATACGAGTCATCAACTAGGCAGTACAAAGACCTTCAATAAGTAGTGGCACGGTGTGGCTACCATGAACAATGACCAAACAATGTACGCATATGTCACTGACCATGACCAAATAATTTCACAATGCGTGGTGAATGTTGACAACTCATAATACGAGTCACATATGGTCAGAAGGGGTAACAATATTTTTTAATACAAGTCATCAAATAGCCAGTACAAAGACCTTCAATAAGTAGTGGCATGGTGTGGCTACCATGCACAATGACCAACCAAAGCAGGCATATGTCACTGACCATGAGCAAAGAATTTCACTATTTGTGGTCAACGTTTCCAAAGCATAATACAAGTCACAAATGGTGAGAGGGGCAAACAATGGTTGGAAAATATTGGTTATCAACTAGCAAGTACAAAGACATTCAGTAAGTAGTAGCACGATGTGGCTACCATGCAAAATGACCAACCAAAGTTGGCATATGTCACTGGCCATAACCAGAAAATTTCACTATGTGTGGTCAACGTTGACGACTCATAATACAAGACAAAAATGGTCAGATGGGGAAACAGTGGGTTGTGAATACTGAGTATCAAGTAGCGAGTACAAATACCTTCAATTAAAAGTAGCACAGTGTGGCTACCATGCACAATGACTAACCAAAGTAGGCATATGGCACTGACCATGACCAAAGAATTTAACTATGTGTTGTCAACGTTGACAACTCATAATACGAGTCACAAATGGTCAAAATGGGAAACAATGGTTTGGGAATACCAGGTATTAACTAGCAAGCACAAAGAACTTCAATTAGTATTGGCAAGGTATGGCTACCATGCACAATGACCAACCAAAGTAGGCATATGTCAGTGATCATGACCAAAGAATATCACATTGTGTTGTCAACGTTGACAACTCATAACACGAGTCACAAACGGTCAGGAGGGGAGATAATGGTTTGGAAATAATGCTTTTTCTCTAGCAAGTACAAAGAGCTTCAATAAGTAGTGGCACCGATTGGCTACCATGCACAATGAGCACCCAAAGTAGGCATATGTCACTAGCCATGACCAAAGAATTTCACTATGTGTGGTCAACGTTGACAACTCAAAATACAAGTCACAAATGGTCAGAGGGTGGAACAATGGTTTAGGACCACTAGTTACCGACTAGCAAGTACCAAGACCTTCAATAACTACTGGCACAGTGTGGCTATCATGCACAATGACGAACCAAAGCAGGCATATGTCACTGACCATGACCAAATAATTTCACTATGTGTGGTCAACGTTGACAACTCATAGTACAAGTCAAAAATGGTCAGAGGGGGAGACAATGGTTTGGAAATACTAGTTATCGACTAGCAAGTAGAAAGACCCAAAATACGTAGTAGCACAGTGTGACTACCATGCACAAGGACCATCCAAAGTAGGCATGTGTCAGTGACCATGACAAAAAAAAATCACTATGTGTCGTCAACGTTGCCAACTCATAATACAAGTCACAAATGGTCAGAAGGGGAAAAAATGGTTTTGGATTACTAGTTATGAACTAGCAAGTACAGAGTCCTTCAATTAGTAGTAGCACAGTGTGAATACCATGCACACATACCAACCAAAGGAGGCATATGTCACTGACCATGACCAAAGAATGTCACTACCCTAATGAACATTGATTTCGATTATTTAGGAGAAGCATAATTAATTGGACGAGTATTTTGCATGTCTGTAATTGTTTTAGGGGTAAATGCAATGAAAAACAGGGGATAGACCCTTGAGATCGACAATTGTTTAGGTACAAATACTTAGTTTGATGAAGGACTATTGTCAAAGTGTTTTGGATTGTTTTGATTCGGACGGTTAAACGGTCCAACGGCGTGAAGCTGAGCAAACGTGGTGGGGAGGTTGCATGGCTCATGCAAGCTACCAAGCAGTGCCCTCCTGCACGTGCCCCACTGCCTCACTGTCCAATTGGACGGCATCGTAAGTGGACAATCTTGACTATTGATGACTCCGTCGGTCCAAGGATAACTGTTGCGGGATGCTCAATGTACACCAAGCCAGCTGCTATTCGAACAACTCCACTTGTGTGTTCGTGCGAGCTGAAAAAGGCTGTCGAAGGAATATGTTTGCCTTAGGAAAAACCGACTGACATGAAACAAGTCTCCATGAACCCGATTTATAATCTCATCAAATTTAGCATCTGGATCTTTGATTTCGATTAATGAATATTGGAATTATTTTGATGGTACTACGAAACTTGATGAAAGTTCATTTTCTACAAAATTCAACCATGCTAAAAATGCTTAACATCAAAATCAATGTTCATTAGGGTGTGTGTGGTCAACGTTGACAGCTCATAATACGTGTCACAAATGGCCACAAGGGGGAAACAATGGTTTTGGAATACAAGTCATCGACTAGACAGTACAAATACATTCAATAAGTAGTGGCACGGTGTGGCTACCACGAACAATGACCAATGTACGCATATGTCACTGACCATGACCAAATGATTTCACAATGTGTGGTCAACGTTGACAACTCATAATACGAGTCACAAATGGTCAGAAGGTGAAACAATGTGTTTGGAATACAACTCATCGAATAGCTAGAACAAAGACCTTCAGTAAGTAGTTGCTCGGAGTGGCTACCATGCATAATGACCAACCAAAGCAGGCATGTCACTGACCATGACCAAAGAATTTCACTACATGTGGTCAACGTTTCCAAATTATAATATGAGTCACAAATAGTCAGAGGGGCAAACAATTCTTGAAAAGTATTAGTTATCAACTAGCAAGTACAAAGACCTTCAATAAGTAGTGGCACCATGTGGCAACCATGCACAATGACCAACCAAATCTGGCATGTGTCAATTGCCATAACCAAAACATTTCACTATGTGTGGTCAATGTTGACGACTCATAACACGAGTCACAAATGGTCAAAGGGGGGAACAATGGTTTGGAAATACTAGTAATTGACTAGCAAGTACAAAGAGCTTTGATAAGTAGTGGCACGGTGTGGCTACCATGCACCATGACAAACCAAAGGAGGCATATGTAACTGAGCATGACCAAAGAATTTCACAATGTGTGGTCAACATTGACGATCCATAATACGAGACACAAATGGTCACATGGGGAAACGCTGGGTTGGGAATACTGGTTATCAAGAAGGGAGTACAAAGAGCTTCAATAAAAAGTAGCACAGTGTGGCTACCATGCACAATGACTAATCAAAGTAGGCATATGGCACCGACCGTGACCAAAGATTTTGACTATGTGTGGTCAACGTTGACAACTCATAATACGAGGCACAAACGGTCAGAGGGGGAAATCATGGTTTGGAAAGAATATTGTTTGTCCAGCAAGTACAAAGAACTTCAATACGTAGTGGCACGGCGTGGCTGCCATGCACAATGACCATCCAAAGTAGGCATATGTCACTAGCCATGACCAAAGAATTTCACTGTGTGAGGTCAACATGGACAACTCATACTATGAGTCAAGAATGGTCAAAGGGGGGAACAATGGTTTGGAAATACTAGTTAGGGACTAGCAAGTACAAACAGCTTTAATAAGTAGTGGTACGGTGTGGATACCATGCAGTATGACCAACCAAAGTAGGCATATAACATTGACCATGACCAAAGAAGCTTACTATGTGTGGTGAATGTTCATAACTCCTAAGACGAACCAAAAATGATCAGAGGGTGGAACAATGGTTTAGAAACACTTGTTTCCGACTAGCAAGTACTAGGACCTTCAATAAGTAGTAGCACAGTGTGGCTATCATACACAATGACCAACCAAAGTAGGCAAATGTCACTGACCATGATAAAATAATTTCACTATGTATGGTCAAAGTTGAAAACTCATAGAACAAGTCAGAAATTGTCAGAGGGGTAAACAATGGTTTGGTAATACTATTTATCAACTAGCAAGTAGAAAGACCTTGAATACGTAGTGGTAAATTGTGACTACCATGCACGATGACCACCCAGAGTAGGCAGATGTCAGTGACGGTGACCAAAGAAATACACTATGTGTCGTCAACCTTGCCAGCTCATAATACGTGTTGCAAATGGTCAGAGGGGGAAACAATGGTTTGGGAAAACTAGTTATCAACTAGCAAGTACAAATACATTCAACTAGTACTGGCACCGTGTGGCTACCATGCAAAATGACCAGCCAAAGAAGGCATATATCACTCACCATGACCAATGAATTTCACTATGTGTGATCAACGTTGACAAATCATAATACGTGTCACAAATGGTCAGAAGGGGGAACAATGTTTTTGGACTACATGTCATCGACTAGCCAGTACCATGACCTTCAATAAGTAGTGGCACGGTGTGGCTACCAAGCACAATGACCAACCAATGTAGGCATGTATCACTGACCATGACCAAATAACTTCACAATGTGTGGTCAACGTTGACAACTCATAATACAAGTAACGAATGGTCAGAGGAGAAAAAAATTGTTTTGGAATACAAGTCATCCACTATCTAGTACAAAGATCTCCAACAAGTAGTGGCACGGTGTGGCTACCATGCACAATGACCAGCCAAAGCCGGCATATGTCACTGACCATGACCAAAGAATTTCGATATTTGTGGAAAACGTTGCCAAATCATAATATTAGTCACAAGTAATCAGGGGGGCAAATAATGGTTGGAAAATACTGGTTATCAACTAGCAAGCACAAAGACCTTCAAAACGTTGTAGCACGATGTGGCTACCATACACAATGACCAACCAAACTTGGCATATGTCACTGCCGACAACCAAACAATTTCACTATGTGTGGTCAACGTTGATGACTCATAAAACGAGACAGAAATGGTTAGATGGGGAAACATTTGGTTGGGAATACTGGTTATTGACTGGCAAGTACAAAGACCTTCAATAAGGAGTAGCACGGTGTGGCGACAATGCACAATGACTAACCAAAGTAGGCATATGGCACTGACCATGAGAAAATCGTTTAACTATATGTTGTCAATGCTAACTCATTAGACGAGTCCAAAATGGTCAGACGGGGAAAAATGGTTTGGGAATACCAGTTATTATCTAGCAAGTACAAATAACTTTAATTAGCAGTGGCACTGTGTGGCTATCATGTACAATGACCAACCAGAGTAGGCATATGTCAGTGACCATGACCAAAGAATATCACTATGTGTGGTCAATGTTGACAACTCATAAAACAAGTCACAAACAGTTAGAGGGGGAAATAATCGTTTGGAAATAATATTTTTTGTCTAGCAAGTACAAAGACCTTCAATATGTAGTGGCACGGCATGGCTACCATGCACAATGACTACCCAAAGTAGGCAAATGTCACTATCCATGACCAAAGAATTTCACTATGTTTGGTCAACGTTGACAACTCATAATACGAGTCACAAATGGTCAAAGGGGGGAACAATGGTTTGGAAATACTAGTTATCGTCTCGCAAGTACAAAGAGCTTCAAGAAGTAGTGGCATGGTGTGACTACCATGCACAATGACCAAGCAAAGCATGTATATGTCAATGACCATGACCAAAGAACGCACTATGTGTGGTCAATATTGATAATTTGTAAGACGAGTCACAAATGGTCAGAGGGTGGAACAATGGTTTAGGAACACTAGTTTCCGACTAGCAAGTACCAAGACCTTGAATTAGTAGTGGCACGGTGTGGCTATCATGCATAATGACAAACCAAAGTAGGCATATGTTACTGACCATGATGAAATAATTGATCATGGGCACTATGTGTGGTCAACATTGAGAACTCATAGTAAAAGTCACAAATGGTCAGAGGGGGAAACAATGGTTTGGAAATAATAGTTATCGACTAGCAAGTAGAAAGACCCTGAATACGTAGTAGCACAGTGTGACTACCATGCACAATGATCATCCAAAGTAGGCATATGTCAGTGACCATGACCAAAGAAATTCAGTATGTGTCATCAACGTTGCCAACTCACAATACAAGTCACAAATGGTCAGAGGGGGAAACAATGGTTTGCGAATACTAGTTATCAACTAGTAAGTACAAAGACCTTTAATTAGTAGTGGCACAGTGTGGATACCATGAAGAATGACCAACCAAAGTAGGAATATGTCACTGACCATGACCAAAGAGTTTCAGTATGTGTGGTCAGCGTTGACAAATCATAATCCATGTCACAAATGGTCACAAGGGGGAAACAATGGTTTCGGAATAGAAGTCATCAACTAGCCAGTACACAAACATTCAATAATTAGTGGCAGAGTGTGGCTACCACGAACAATGACCAACCAATGTACGCATATGTCACTGACCAAGACCAAATAATTCCACAATGTGTGGTCAATGTTGACAACTCATAATATGAGTCACAAATGGTCACAAGGGGTAACAATGTTTTTGGAATACAAGTCATCCACTAGACAGCACAAAGACCTTCAATAAGCAGTGGCATGGTGTGGCTACCATGCACAATGACCAACCAAAGCAGGCATATGTCACTGACCATGACCAAAGAATTTCACTATGTGTGGTCAACATTTCCAAATCATAATACGAGTCACAAATAGTCAGAGGGGCAAACAATGGTTGGAAAATACTGGTTATCAACTAGCAAGTAGAAAGATATTCAATAAGTAGTAGCACAATGTGGCTACCATGCACAATGACCAAGCAAAGTTGGCATATGTCACTGGCCATAACCAAAACATTTCAGTATGTGTGGTCACCTTTGAAAACTCATCATTGAAGACATAGATGGACAGATAGGGGAACGCTGGGTTGGGAATACTTAGTATCAAGTACCGAGTACAAGTACCTTCAATAAAAAGTAGCACGGTGTGGCTACCATGCACACTGACTACCCAAAGTAGGCATATGGCACTTATCATGACCAAACAATTGAACTATATCTTGTCAACATTGACAACGCATAATACAAGTCACAAATGGTCACAATGGGAAAAATGGTTTGGGAATACCAGTTGTTGACTAGCAAGTACAAAGAACTTCAACCAGTAGTTACAAGGTGTGGCTACCTTGCACAATGACCAACTAAAGTAGTCATATGTCAGTGACCATCACCAAAGAACATCACTATGTGTTGTCAATGTTGACAACTCATAATACGAGTCACAAATGGTCGGAGGGGAAATAATGGATTGAAAATAAGAATTTTTTCTAGCAAGTACAAATAACTTCAATAAGTAGTTGCACGGCGTGGGTACCATGCACAATGACCACCCAAACTAGGCATATGTCACTAGCTATGACCAAAGAATTTCACTATGTGTGGTCAACGTTGACAACTCATAATATGAGTCACAAATGGTCAAAGGGGGGAAAAATGGTTTGGAAATACTAGTTATCCACTAGGAGGTCCAAAGAGCTTGAATAAGTTGTGGCACGGTGTGGCTACCATGCACTATGACCAACCAAAGTAGGCATATGTCACTGACTATGACCAAAGAAACTCACTATGTGTGGTCAACGTTGATAGCTCGTAAGACGAGTCACAAATGGTCAGAGGGTGGATCAATGGTTTAGGAACACTAGTTTTCAGCTAGCAAGTACCAAGACCTTCAATAAGTAGTAGCAGGGTGTGGCTATCATGCACAATGACCAACCAAAGTAGGCATATGTCACTGACCATGACCAAATAATCTCACTATGTGTGGTCAACATTGAAAACTCAAAGTACAAGTCAGAAATGGCCAGAAGGGGAAACAATGGTTTGGAAATACTAGTTATCCACTAGCAAGGAGAAATACCCTGAATACATAGTGGCATAGTGTGACTACCATACACAATGACCATCCAAAGTAGGCATATATCAGTGACCATGACCAAAGAAATTCAATGTGTCAGCAACGTTGCTAACTCATAATACGAGTCACCAATGTTCAGAGGGGAAAACAATCGTTTGGGAATAGTATTTATCAACTAGCAAGTACAAAGAATTTCAATTAGTAGTGGCACAGTGTGGATACCATGCACAATGACCAACCAAAGCAGGCATATGTCCCTGACCATGACCAAATAAATTCACTATGAGTGATCAACGTTGACAAAGCATAACACGTGTCAAAAATGGTCACAAGGGGGAAACAATGGTTTTGGAATACGAGTCATCAACTAGGCAGTACAAAGACCTTCAACAAGTAGTGGCATGGTGTGGCTACAAAAAACAATGACCAACCAATGTATGCATATGTCACTGACCATGACCAAATAATTTCACAATGTGTGGTGAATGTTGACACCTCATAATACGAGTCATACGAGTCATGGTCAGAAGGGGTAACAATTTTTTTGGAATACAAGTCATCGACTAGCCAGTACAAAGACCTTCAATAAGTAGTGGTATGGAGTGGCTACCATGCACAATGACCAACCAAAGCAGGCATATGTCACTGACCATGACCAAAGAATTTCACTATGTCTGGTCAACGTTTCCAAATCATAATACGAGTCACAAATAGTCAGAGGGGAAAAACATGGTTGGAAAATATTGGTTATCAACTAGCAAGTAAAAAGACATTCAATACCTAGTAGCACAGTGTGGCTACCATGCACAATGACCAATCAAAGTTGGCATATGTCAGTGGCCGTAACCAGAAAATTTCACTACATGTGGTCAACGTTGACGACTCATGATACAAGACAAAAATGGTCAGACGGGGAAACACTGGGTTGTGAATACTGGGTATCAGGTAGCGAGTAAAAACACTTTCAATGAAAATTAGCACGGTGTGGCTACCATGCACAATGACTAACCAAAAGAGGCATATGGCACTGACCATGAGCAAAGAATCTAACTATATGTTGTCAACGTTGAGAATTCATAACACGAGTCACAAATGGTCAAAATAGGAAACAATGATTTGGGAATACCCGTTATCAACTAGCAAGCACAATGAACTTCAATTAGTATTGGCAAGGTGTGGCTACCATGCACAATGACCGACCAAAGTAGGGACATGTCAGTGATCGTGACCAAAGAATATCACATTGTGTTGTCAACGTTGACAACTCATAATACGAGTCACAAACGGTCAAAAGGGGAGAAAATGGTTTGGAAATAATACCTTTCCTCTAGCAAGTACAAAGAGCTTCAATAAGTAGTGGCACTGCTTGGCTACCATGCACAATGAGCACCCAAAGTAGGCATATTTCAGTAGCCATGACCAAAGAATTTCACTATGTGTGGTCAACGTTGACAACTCATAATACGAGTCACAAATGGTCAGTGGGTGGAACAATGGTTTAGGAATGCTAGTTGCTGACTAGCAAGTACCAAGACCTTCAATAACTACTGGCACGGTGTGGCTATCATGCACAATGACCAACCAAAGCAGGCATATGTCACTGACCATGACCAAATAATTTTACTATGTGTGGTCAACGTTGACAACTCATAGTACAAGTCAGAACTGGTCAGAGGGGGAAACAATGGTTTGGAAATACTAGTTATCGACTAGCAAGTAGAAAGACCCAAAATACGTAGTAGCACAGTGTGACTACCATGCACAAGGACCATCCAAAGTAGGCACATGTTAGTGACCATGAACAAAACAATTCACTATGTGTCGTCAACGTTGCCAACTCATGATACAAGTCACAAATGGTCAGAGAGGGAAACAATGGTTTGGGAATACTAGTTATGAACTAGCAAGTACAAAGTCCTTCAATTGGTAGAAGCATAGTGTGAATACCATGCACACTGACCAACCAAAGTAGGCATATGTCACTGACCATGAACAAAGAATTTCACTACCCTGATGAACATTGATTGCGATTATTTAGGAGAAGCATAGTTAATTGGACTAGTTTTTTGCATGTCCGTAATTATTTTAGGGGTACATTCGATGAAAAATAGGGGGTAGACCCTTGAAATCGACGACTGTTTAGGGAAAAATATTTAGTTGGACGAGGGACTCTTGTCAAAGTGTTTCTGAAAGTTTTGATTTGGACAGATAAATGGTCAAATGGCGCGAAGCTGAGCAAACGTGGTGGGGAGGTTGCATGGCTCATGCAAGCTACCAAGCAGTGCCCTCCTGCATGTGCCCCACTGCCCCACTGTCCAGTTGAACGGCATCGTAAGTGGACAATCTTGACTGTTGATGACTCCGTCGGTCCAACGACAACTGTTGCGGGATGTTCAACGTGCACCAAGCCAGCTGCTATTCAAGCAACTCCACTTGTGTCTTCGTGCGAGCTGAAAAGGTTGTCGATGGAATATGTTTGCCTGAGGAAAAACCGACTGACACGAAACAGGTCTCCATGAACCCAATTTATAATATCATCATGTTTAGCATGTGGACCTTTCATTTCGATTAATGGATCCTGGAATTATCTTGATGGTACGTTTAAATTCGACGAACGTTCGTTTTCGACGAAATTCAACCATGCTAGAAATATTTAACATTAAAATCAATGTTCATTAGGGTATGTGTGGTCAACGTTAACAACTCATGATACGTGTCACAAATGGTCACAAGGGGCAAACAATGGTTTTGGAATACAAGTCATCGACTGGCCAAAACAAAGACCTTCAGTAAGTTGTTGCTCAGTGTGGCTACCATGCACAATGATCAACCAAAGCTGGCATATGTCACTGGCCATAACCAAAACATTTCACTATGTGTGGTCAATGTTGACGACTCATAATACGAGTCAAAAATAGTCAAAGGGGGAACAATGGTTTGGATTTATTAGTTATTGACTGGCAAGTACAAAGAGCTTTGATAAGTAGTGGCACGGTGTGGCTACCATGTACCATGACCAACAAAAGGAGGCATATGTCACTAACCATGACCAAAGAATTTCACAATGTGTGGTCAACGTTGATAACTCAAAGTACAAGTCACAAATGGTCAGAGGGAAAACGATGGTTTTGAAGTATTAGTTATCTACTAGAAAGTAGAGACCCTCACTATGTAGTGACACAGTGTGACTACCATGCACAATGACCATCTAAAGTAGGGGTATGTCAGTGACCATGAGCAACAAAATTCACTATATGTTGTCATCGTTGCCAACTCAATATACGAGCCACGAATGGTCAGAGGGGGAACCGATGGTTTGGGAATACTAGTTTTCAGCTAGCAAGTACAAAGAACTTCAATCCGTTGTGGCACAGTGTGGCTACGATGCACAATGACCAAAGAAAATAGGTATATGTCACAAATCATAACACGTGTCACAAATGGTCAGAAGGGGGAAAAAATGGTTTTGGAATACAAGTCATCCACTAGCCAGTACAAAGACCTTTAATAAGTAGTGGCTCGGTGTGGCTAACACGCACCATGACCAACCAATGTAGGCATATGTCACTGACCATGACAAAATAATTTCACAATGTGTGGTAAACGGTGACAACTCATAACATGAGTCACAAATGGTCAGAGGGGGAAACAATGTTTTTGGAATACAATTCATTGACTAGCCAGTACAAATACCTTCAATAATTTGTGCCACGGTGTGGCTACCATACACAATGACCAACCAAATCTGCCATATGTCACTGACCACGACCAAAGTAATTCACTATGTGTCGTCAACGTTGCCAAATCATAATACGAGTCACAAATATTCAGAGGGGAAAATAATGGTTGGAAAACACTGGTTATCAACTAGCAAGTAAAAAGACTTTCAATATGTAGTAGCACGATGTGGCTACCATGCACAATGACAAACTAAAGTTGGCATATAGCTCTGGCCATAACTGAAGAATGTCACTATGTGTGGTCAACGTTGACGATTCATAATACCAAACACAAATGGTCAGATGGGAAACGCTGGGTTGGGAATACTGGTTATGAAGGGAGTACAAATAACTTCAATAAAAAGTAGCATGGTGTGGCTACCATGCACAATGACTAGCCAAAGCAGGCATATGGCATTGACCGTGACCAAAGAATTTCACTGTGTGTGCTCAACATTGAAAACTCATAATACGAGGCACAAACGGTCAGAGGGGGAAATCATGGTTTGGAAATAATATGTTTTGTCTAGCAAGTACAGAGACCTTCAATAAGTAGTGGCACGGCGTGGCTGCCATGCACAATGACCATCCAAAGTAGGCATATGTCACTATCCATGACCAAAGAATTTCACTGTGTGTGGTCAACATGGAGAACTCATAATACGAGTCAAGAATGGTGAAAGGGGGGAACAATGGTTTGAAAAACATAGTTAGGGACTAGCAAGTACAAACAGCTTTAATAGGTAGTGGCACGGTGTGGCTATCATGCATAATGACCAACCAAAGTAGGCATATGTCACTGACCATGATCAAATAATTTCACTATGTATGGTCAACGTTGACAACTCATAGAACAAGTCAGAAATTGTCAGAGGGGGAAACAGTGGTTTGGGAATACTATTCATCAACTAGCAAGTACAAAGAACTTCAATCAGTAGTGGCACAGTGTGGCTACCATGCACAATGACCAACCAAAGTAGGCATATGTCACTGGCCATGACCAAAGAGTTTCACTCTGTGTGGTCAACATTGACAAATTATAACTCGTGTCACAAATGATCTCAAGGGGGAAAACAATGGTTTTGGAACACAAGCCATTGACTTGCAAGTACAAAGGCCTTCAATAAGCCGTGGCACGGCGTGGCTACCACGCACAATGACCAACCAATGTAGGCATATGAAACTGACCATGACCAAATCATTTCACAATTTGTGGTCAACGTTGACAACTCATGATACAAGTCACAAATGGTCAGAAGGGGAAACAATGGTTTTTTAGTACAAGTCATCGACTACCCTGTACAAATAGCTTCAATAAGTATTGGCACTGTGTGGGTATCATGCACAATGACCAAACAAAGAAGGCATTTGTCACTGACCATGACCAAATAATTTCACTATGTGTGGTCAACGCTGCCAAATCATAATCCGAGTCACAAATAGTCAAAGGGGCAAACAATGTTTGGGAGATATTGGTTATCAACTAGCAGGTACAAAGACCTTCAATAAGTAGTAGCACGGAGTGGCTACCATGCACAATGACCAACTGAAGTTGGCATATGTCACTGGCCATAACCAAATAGTTTCACTATGTGTGGTCAATGATGACGACTCATAATATGAGACAAAAATAGTTCGAGGGGGAAACAATGGGTTGGGAATACCAGTTACTAACTAGCAAGTACAAAGAACTTCAATTGGCAGTGGCATGGTTTGGCTACCCTGCGAAAAAAGCAACCAAAGTAGGCATATGTCAAAGACCATGACCGAAGAATATCAGTGTGTGGTCAACGTTGACAATTCATAATACGATTCACAAACGGTCAAAAAGGGGAATAATTGATTGGAAATATTTTTTTGTCTAACAAGTACAAAGACCTTCAATAACTAGTAGCACGGCGTGGCTACCACGCACAATGACCACCCAAAGTAGGAATATGTCACTAGCCATGACCAAACAATTTCAGTATGTGTGGTCAACGTTGAAAACTCATAGTACGAGTCACAAATGGTCAAAGGGGGGAACAATGGTTTGGAAATACTAGTTATCGACTAGCAAGTACAAAGAGCTTTAATAGGTAGTGGCACGGTGTGGCTACCATGCACTTTGACGAACCGATGTAGGCATGTGTTACTGACCATGACCAAAGAAACTCACTATGTGTGGACAACGTTGACAACTCATAAGACGAGTCACCAATGGTGAGAGGGTTAAACAATGGTTTAGGAACACTAGCTTTTGACTAGAATGTACTAAGACCTTCAATACGTAGTGGCACGGTGTGGCTAGCATGCACAATGACCAACCAAAAGTAGGCATATGTCACCAAACATGACCAACTAATTTCATTATGTGTTGTCAACGTTGACAACTCATAGTACAAGTCACAAATGGCCAGAGCGGGAAAACAGAGTTTTGGAAATACTACTTATTGACTAGTAAGTAGAAAGTCCCTGAATACGTAGTGGCACGGTGTGACTACCATGCACAATGACCATCAAAAGAAGGCATATGCCAGTGACCATGACCAAGGAAATTCACTATGCATCGTCAACGTTGCCAACTCATAACAAGGAGTCACAAATGGTCAGAGGGGAAAATAGTGGTTTGGGAATACTAGTTCTCAACTAGCAAGTGCAATGACCGTCAATTAGTAGTGGAACAGTGTGGCTACCATGCACAATGACCGACCAAAGTAGGCATATGTCACTGACAATGACCAGAGAATTTCACTATGTGTGGTCAACGTTGACAAATCATAATACGTGTCACAAATGGTCAGAAGAGGGAAACAATGGTTTTGGAATACAAGTCAACGACTAGCCAGCACAAAGATCTTCAATAAGTAGTTGCATGGTGTGGCTACCACGCACAATGACCAACCAATGAAGGCATACGTCACTGACCATGCCCAAATAATTTCACAATGTGTGGTCAATCTTGACAACTCATAATACGAGCCACAAATGGTCAGAGGGGGAAACAATGGTTTTGGAATACAAGTCATCGACTAGCCTGTACAAAGACCTTCAATAAGTAGTGGCACGGTGTGGCTGCCATGCACAATGACCAACCAAAGCAGGCATATGTCACTGACCATGTCCAAAGAGTTTCACTATGTGTGGTCAACCATGCCAAATCATAACACGAGTCACAAATAGTCTGAGGGGCAAAGAATGCTTGGAGAATACTGGTTATGAACTAGAAAGTACAAAGAACTTCAATAAGTAGTAGCACAATATAGCACAATGACTAACCAAAGTAGGCATATGGCACTGACTATGACCAAAGAATTTAACTATACGTTGTCAACGTTAACAACTCATAATATGAGTCACAAATGGTAAGAAGGGGAAATAATGGTTTGGGAAAACAAGTCATTAACTAGAAAGTACAAACAACTTCAGTTAGTAGTGGCACGGTGTGGCTACCATACACAATGACCAACCAAAGTAGGATATGTTAATAACCATGACCAAAGAATATCACTATGTGTGGTCAACGTTGAATACTCATAACACGGGTCACAAACGGTCGTAGGGGGAAACAATGTGTTGGAAGTAACATGTTTTGTGTAGCAAGTACAAAGACCGTCAATACGTAATGGCACGGTGTGGCTACCATGCACTATGATGAACCAAAGTAGGCATATTTCAGTGGCCATGACCAAAGAAACTCACTATGTGTGTACAACGTTGATAGCTCATAAGACGAGTCACAAATCGTCAGAGGGTGGAACAATGGTTTCCGAACACTCATTTCCAACTAGCAAGTACTAAGACCTTCAATAAGTGGTGGCATGGTGTGGCTATCATGTACAATCACCAACCAAATTAGGCATTTGTCACTGACCATGACCAAATAATTTCACTATGTGTGGTCAACGTTGACAACTCATAGTACAAGTTACAGATGTTCAGAGGGGGAAAGCATGGTTCGGAAAAACTAGTTATCAACTAGCACGGACAAAGACCTTCAATTAGTAGAGGCACCGTGTGGCTACCATGCACAGTGACCAACCAAAGTAGGCATATGTCACTGACCATGACCAAAGAATTCACTATGTGTGGTCAACGTTGACAAATCATAATACATGTCACAAATGGTCAGGAGGGGGAAACAATGGTTTTGGAATACAAGTCATTGACTAGCCAGTACAAAGACCTTCAATAACAAGTGGCACGGTGTGGCTAACATGCCCAATGACCAACCAATGTAGGCATATGTCACTGACCATGACCAAATAATTTAACAATGTGTGGTCAACCTTGACAACTCATAATACAAGCCACAACTGGTTAGAGGGGGAAACTATGGTTTTGGAATACAAGTCATCGACTATCCAGTACAAATACCTTTAATAAGTAGTGGCACAGTGTGGCTACCATGAACAATGACAAACCAAAGTAGGCATGTGTCACTGACCATGACCAAAGAATTTCACTATGTGTGGTCAACGTTGCCAAATCATAATACGAGTCACAAATAGTCAGAGGGGCAAACAATGGTTGGAAAATACTGGTTATCAAGTAGCAAGTACAAATACCTTCAATAAGTAGTAGCACGGTGTGGCCACCATGCATAATGAACAACAAAAGTTGGCATATCTCACTGACCATAACCAAAGAATTTCACTGTGTGTGGTCAGTATTGACGACTCATAAGACGAGAAAAATCGTTAGTTGGGGAAAAAGTGGGATGGGAATGCTGGTTATTTGCTTGCAAGTACAAAGACCTCGAATAAGAAGTAGCATGGTGTGGCTACTATGCACAATGACTAACCACATTAGGCATATGGCACTCACTATGACCAAAGAATTTAACTATATGTTGTCAACGTTGACAACTCATAATATGAGTCCCAAATGGTTACAAGGGGAAACATTGGTTTGGAAATACCAGTAATTAACTAGCAAGTACAAAGAACTTCAATTAGTAGTGGCACGGTGTGGCAACCATGCACAATGACCAACCAAAGTAGGCATATGTTAATGACCATGAACAAAGAATATCACTATGTGTGGTCAACGTTGACAACTCATAGTTCAAGTCAAAAATGGTCGGAGGGGTAAAGTATGGTTTGGAAATACTAGTTATCCACTAGCAAGTACAAAGACCCTTAAAACGTAGTGGCATAGTGTGACTAAAATGCACAATGACCATCCAAAGTAGGCATCTGTCAGTGACCATGACCAAAGAAATTCACTAGGTGTCTTCCACATTTCCAACTCATAATACGAGTCACAAATGGTCAGAGGGGGAACCAATGGCTTGCTCATGTTCCCCTTTGGTTCTGCGGCTTTGTCACCGTGTTCTCGTTCTGGTCACTTCTCGCTCCTTTTGCCTTTGCCAACCATTCCCAGCTAACCCCCCTTCGCTCCGTCATCCTTTGCTCAGGACTTGTCCTCTGTCACTCGCCTCGCTCTCATAATTATCTATCCCTAACTTCTGTCTACCTTGTTTGAGTGATGCTTCTCACCATGGCAGGAGTCACTCCAAAAAGGAACGCCAAAAAGACAAGCCTTAGTGGCTTGGTGGTTAATGGTGTCCACCTCTAGAGGCAGGGGCCCGGATTCAAGTCCCATAAGATGAAATTATGCCCTGCCTCAAGGGAGGTGGAAAATAGATGCCAGGAAGCTAGCTCAACCTCTAAAGTTCCTCTTTAAGTTTCTAGAAGGCTAGGTGAGGGTCCAGGAAGGTGGCACACCTTCTAGAAGGTGTGACTTGTCCTACAAGGCATCTAGAGGTGTCTTGATCTTCTGGACACCTTCCCTCCTACTAGAAGCAAGCTGAGGAATCTAGGAAGGGGCAGAAGCTTCTAGAGGAGGGAAGGGATGCCTTCCTAGGTGGGAAAAGGAAAGCCTACCAAGGAGCACTCTAGAAGCCATAGAATCTGCTAGGAAGCTCCAAACCTGGCATGCTTTGGTGTTCTGGAAAGCTTAGATCAGTGGCTATAAAATGCCACTGCTTGTGAACCTTGATCAAGTGTTAATTCCCATCCAATTGAGGCAAAAACTATTGCCTTACTCTCTGACCAGATTTTACCATCCTTGGAACCAGTTGCCTCCACAGTTTCAGTCTCTCCAAAAACAGTTGGTGGTGTGAA
>SZWC01002154.1:2097-22674 GCA_023375785.1 Penium margaritaceum | reverse complement strand
AAGGCGACAACATCATGGAGATCATGCAGCAGATTGAGTCCCTTGCAGCGGAGTGCGTGGCCACGGGTTAGGAGGTCGACTCTCAGTTGCAAGCTATGATCCTCCTTCTGGCCTTGCCAGACAGTTGGAGTCCCATGATCACAGTCCTTGGTGGCTGGCCTTCCGACGAGCTGAAGTACCCGAAGGTTGCTGAGTACGTGCACAATGAGTGGATGCGACGTGGCGGTAGAGAGAGTGCAGCGGCATCAACTTCAGCTTACACAGTTCATCCTCAAAGTGGAGGCCGAGGCGACAAGTGGAAGGGTACCAAACAGGGCACTAAGAAGGGTGACAAGAAGGGGGAGAGCTTCAACTGCGGCAAGGAGGGCCACTACGCGCGCACCTGTCCCAAGAAGAAAACAGATCGGTCGCAGTGGGGCGGGACGAAAGATGAGCATGCCCTTGTGGCGTACAACTCCACCAACTTGAAGGATCCAGGAGGTACCGTCATCGACTCCGGATCAGGCCACCACACGCAATGCAACACGGCGGCATTTGTCACCTACGGCACCTCGGAGAGACGCATGACGGTGGGCAATGGAAAAACAGAGGTGGCCGCCGGTGAGGGTAACGTCCGCATTGAGTCAATTGTGGATGGAAAACCTGTCAGGAGCACAATCTACGATGTGCTGCATATGCCTAACTTTGGGGCAAACCTGATCGTCGTCAGCTGCCTTACCGATAAGGTACTTGAGGTGCTATTCACAAAGAAGGAGGCCGTCATCCGCAAAGAGGACAAAGGTGAGGTGATTGCGCGTGCCAAGAGGGAGGAGGACTTGTACCTGCTACGCGCAAAGATCCTCAGCAGTCGGGTGGGGTCCAACGCCGCCGATCTTGCAACAAAGGACGGAGGAGACCTGGACCTATGGCACCGCCGACTCTGCCACATTTCTCCATCAACAGTGAAGGAGATGGCTAAGAGGGAAGTGGTGCGGGGTCTCCAAATCAGCGGCCTTGATGGAACCAAGGAGACTGTGTGTGAGCCATGCATCATTGGCAAATCAACTTCGCAGCCGTTTGTTGCCAAGGGGACGCGTGCATCGGCAAAACTGGCCGTGGTACACACAGATATGTGTGGACCGCTTGAGAGCTCCATCGGCGGAGCTTGCTACTTCCTCACCTTCATCGATGACCACAGCCGGGAACTCTACCTCTACCCAATGAAGCGGAAGAGTGAGATCCTTGCGTGCACGCAAGAGTTTGTGGCTGATGTGGAGCGGCAAACAGACTTGAAGGTGAAGGCATTCTGGAGTGACAATGGTGGAGAATATGCGGGGTGCCTTGGGTGGATGAAGAGCAAGGGGATTGAGTGGCAGAAAACAACTCCATACTCCCCACAACAGAATGGCGTCACAGAGAGAGCGAATCGCACAATCCTTAACATGGTGCGATCCATGTTGAGCGACGCTGGCCTTACACAACGGTATTGGGCGGAGGCGGCAAGGACAGCTGCGTACATCATGAATCTCATGCCGACCAAGCCGCTGCAGGACAAGGAGAGCAATGCGTGGAGGACGCCACAAGAAGTGTGGAGCGGGAGGAAGCCAGCAGTGGATCACCTCCGCACGTTTGGTTGTGTTGCACATGCAATGGTACAGGCACGTGAGGGACGGAGCAAGCTGGACCCGCGTGCCCGCTAGTGTATTTTCCTTGGATATGAGAGTGGAAGCAAGGCGTATCGGCTCTTTGACCCAAGGAGGCAGCAGATTGTGCGGAGTCGCGACGTCATGTTCGACGAGAAAAGCCGTTAGACAGACAAGGAGGCAGGTCTCTCCAAGAGGGAGGAGTGGATGCCACTCCTTGAGGGGGAGATGCCAGAGGACGTGAATGAGGGTGACGTCCTCGCAGCAGCACCAGCCGGAGAGGATCGTCCGAGGGATGGGCGACCGGAAAAATTTATTCCGGCTAGTTCAGATGAAGCATCCGAAGCACCAAAGATGGACGTGGAGGCGGGGAGTCGACCGATGTCTCCAAGATCTCCAAGAGAGGGGGAGCAGGTGCTTGGAGAGGATGGCACCAAAAGGGGACAGCAACAAGAACAACCGCCTCAAAAGCCCCGCACGAGCAGGCGTGTGCGAAGAAGGACAAAAAGATACAATGTCGACAAGGGCATTTGGACTGGATTCGCGCAAGAGGAGCCTCAAGGAGGCACTGCACAAAAAGGATGCGGCTGAGTGGGAGGGAGCAATAAAGTATGAGCACGCCTCCCGTTAGGAGAAAGGATCTTCAGTTGCAGGTTGACCATGGATGACTGCCATGGGTGATGCGCAAGGGGGAGATTGTTGGAGTGATGCTCCTCACCATGGCAGGGGTCACTCCAAAAAGGAACGCCAAAAAGACAAGCCTTAGTGGCTTAGTGGTTAATGGTATCCACCTCTAGAGGCAGGGGCCCGGGTTCAAGTCCCACAAGATGAAATTCTGCCGTGCCTCAAGGGAGGTGGAAAATAGATGCCAGGAAGCTAGCTCAACCTCTAGAGTTCCTCTTTACGTTTCTAGAAGGCCAGGTGAGGGTCCAGGAAGGTGGCACACCTTCTAGAAGGGTTGACTTGTCCTACAAGGCATCTAGAGGTGTCTTGGTCTTTTGGACACCTTCCCTCCTACTAGAAGCAAGCTGAGGAATCTAGGAAGGGGCAGAAGCTTCTAGAGGAGGGAAGGGATGCCTTCCTAGGTGGGAAAAGGAAAGCCTACCAAGGAGCACTCTAGAAGCCATAGAATCTGCTAGGAAGCTCCAAATCTGGCATGCTTTGGTGTTTTGGAAATAAAATCTTAGATCAGTGGCTATAAAATACCACTGCTTGTGAACCTTGATCAAGTGTTAATTCCCATCCAATTGAGGCCAAAACTATTGCCTTACTCTCTGACCAGATTTTACCATCCTTGGAACCAGTTGCCTCCATAGTTTCAGTCTCTCCAAAAACAGTTGGTGGTGTGAAACAGCCACTGCCAGGGACCCTCCAGGGTGCACACTCACCCTCAAGCCAACATACCTTGCATCTCTGGTACCTCGCCTCCCTCAAAGCTTTGTGACAAACTCCTCGCAACTGCTCACTTCTTTCTGCTCTTGTCATTCAGTTGATGTGACTGGGCATGTTCCACTGCTTCTCCCTGCTCTTGCTCTAACTGTCTCCCCTCGTTCCATTCTTTTGACAGAACTTGCCCGCCTCCGCAAACAGTACGCTTGGCAGGGCGGTCGTCTCTGGCGGGTCACGCCGCGGATCTTGTGGGTACCTCCGTCCACCTTGTAGAAGGCACTGGTCGAGGCCTACCACCGCCACCACCACTCTGCCATGCAGGCACTCAAGGATCGCTTGACACCCATCCTACACATGCCGAACGTTGTGGCACTGGTCAGAGAGGTGGTGCAACAATGCGCCCCCTGTGAGCGGAGCTGGAAAATCATGACGCGGGACATGCCGATGTTCCTCGCTCCCCCATCGGTGAACCCCTGGAGCGGATCATCACCAACTTCCACAGGCCATGACCATGCCAGGCCCAATTCATTGACTAGCAAGTACAAAGATCTTCAATGAGTAATCGCACGGCATGGCTATCATGCACAATGACCAACCAAAGCAGACGTATGTCACTGACCATGACCAAAGAATTTTAGTATGTGTGGTCAACGATGCACAATTTGTGCATAACATTTGTGCACAAACTTTGTGCATCCAATTTGTGCATAAACTTCGTGCATAAACTTTGCGGATAAACTTTGGGCATGAAATTTGTGCATGTCATTTGTCTAAAAACTTTGTGCATCAACTTTGTGCAAAAACCGTGTGCATAAACATTGTGCATAAACTTTGTGCATAACATTTGTGCGTAGACATTTTGCATGAAATTTGTTCATAAACTTTGTGCATAAACTTTGTGCATACAATTTGTGCATAAACGTTGTGAAGAAACTTTGTGCATAAACTTAATGCATAAAAGTTGTCCATAAGCTTTGTTCATAAACGTTGTGCATAAACTTTGTACATATACTTTGTGCATAAACTTTGTGCGTAAGATTTGTGCATAAAATTAGGCATAAATATTGTGCATATACTGGGCATAAACGTATTGCATACACGTTGTTCATAGACTTTGTACATAAACTTTTTGCATCAACGTTATGCATTAACTTTGTGCACAAACATTGTGCATAGACTTTGTGCATAAACCTTGTGCATAACATTTGTGCATGAAATTTGTGCATAAAAGTTGTGCACAAACGTTATGCATAAGATTTGTGCATAAACCTTGTGTATAAAATTTGTGCATATACTTTGTGCATAAATTTTGTGCATAAAATTTGTGTAGAAACTTTGTGCATAAACTTTGTGCATAAAATTTGTGCATAAACTTTGTGCATAAACGTTTGTGCATAAATATTGTGCATAAACTTTGTGTAGAAACTTTGTGCATAAACTTTGTGCATAAACTTTGTGATTAAACATTGTGCATAAACTTTGTGCATAAGCTTTGTGCATAAACGTTGGGTATAAACTTTGTGCATAAACTTTGTGCACAATCTTTGTGCAAACGTTTGTGCATAAAATTTGTGCATAACATTTGGGCATATACTCTGTGCATGAACATTTTGCGTAAACTCTGCGCATAAACTTTGTGCAGAAACTTGGTGCATAAAACTTGTGAAAAAAATTTGTGTACAAACTTTGTGCATCAACTTTGTGCATAAACTTCGTGCATAAACTTTGTGGATAAAATTTGTACATGAAATTTGAGCATAACATTTGTGCATAAACTATGTACATCAACATTGTGCAGAAACTGTGTGCATAAATTTTGTGCATACATTTTGTGTATAAACGTTTTGCATAACATTTGTGCATAAACGCTGTGCACAAATGTTGTACACAAACGTTGTGCATAAACGTTGTGCATCAACGTTTTGCCTAAAATGTGTGCAAAAACTTTCTGCAGAAACTTTGTTCATAAACTTTGTGCATAAACTTTGTGCATAAACTTTGTGCATAAAATTTGTGCATAACATTTGTGCATAACCTTTGTGCATAAACTTTGTACAAAAACATTGTGCATAAACGTGGTTCATAAACGTTGTGCATAAACTCTGTGCGTAAACTTTGTGCAGATGCGTTGTCCTTAAACTTTGTGTATAAAATTTGTGCATAAACTTTGTGCAGAAACGTTGTGCTTAAACTTTGTGGGTAAACTTTGTGCAAAACCTTTGTGCATAAACGTTGTGCATAAATATTGTGCATAAACTTTGTGAAAAAACTTTGGGCATAAAAATTGTGCATAAACATTGTGCATAATCTTTGTGCATAAACTTTGTGTATAAACTTTGCACATAAACTTTGTTCACAAACTTTCTGCATACACTTTGTGCAAACAATTTGTGCATAAACTTTGTGCATAAAATTCATGCATAAAATTTCTGCATGAACTTTGTGCATAAAATTTGTGCATATCATTTGTGCATAAACTTTGTGCATAAACTTTGCAGTTAAATTTTTTGAATAAATTTTGTGCATAACATTTGTGCATAACATTTGTGCATCAACTTGGTGCAGAAACTTTGTGCATAAACTTTGTGCATGACATTTGTGCATAAACATTGTGCATAAAAATTGTTCATAAACTTAGTGCATAATCTTTGTGCATAACATTTGTGCAAAACCTTTGTGCAGAAACTTTGTGTAGAAACTTTATGCATAAACTTTGTGCACAAACTTTGTGCATGAATGCTGTGCATAAACTTTATGCATATACTTTGTGCATAAACGTTGTGCATAAATTTGTGCATAAATGTTGTGCATAAATTTTATGCATATACTGTGCATAAACATTTTGCATACACTTTGTGCATAGACTTTCTGCATAAACTCTGTGCATAAACGTTGTGCATAAACTTTGTGCATAAACGTTGTGCATAAACTTTGTGCATAAAGTTTGTGCATAAATTTTGTGCATAAAAATTGTGCATAAAATTTGTGCATACAATTTGTGCAGATACTTTGTGCATAAACGTTGTGCATAAACTTTGTGCATAAACTTTGTGCATAATCTTTGTGCATAAACATTGTGCATAAACTCTGTGCATAAACGTTGTGCATGAATGTTGTGCATGAACTTTGTGTATAAACGTTGGGTAGAAACTTTGTGCATAAACGTTGTGCATAAACGTTGTGCATAAACTTTGTGCATAAATGTTGTGCATAAACTTTGTGCAGACATTTCATGCATGAGCGTTTTGCGTAAACGTTGTGCATAAAACTTGTGCATAAGATTTATGCATAAACGTTGTGCATAAAATTTGTTCATAAACTTTGTGCATAAACTTTGTGTACAAACTTTGTGCATGAAATGTTTGCATAACATTTGTGCATAAACTTTGTGCATAAACATTGTGCATACGTTTTGTGCGTGAACTTTGTTCATAAACCTTGTGCATAAAATTTGTGCATAAAATTTGTGCATAAACTTTGTGCATAAACGTTGTGCATAAACTTTGTGCAGAAACTTTGTTTATAAACTTTATGCATGAACTTTGTGCAAAAACTTTGTGCATAAACTATGTGCATAAGATTTGTGCATAAAATCTGTGCAAAAAAACTGTGCATAGAATTTGTGCATCAACTTTGTGCATTAACTGTGTGCATACCTTTGTGCATAAACTTTGTACATAAACATTGTGCATAAACATTGTGCATAAACTTTGTGCAGAAACGTTGTGCATAAAATTTGTGCTTGAAATGTTTGCATAAAATTTGTGCATAAGCTTTAAGCATTGACTTTGTGCACGAAATTTGTGTATAAACGTTGTGCAGAAACTTTGTGCATAAACGTTTTGGGTAAACTTTGTGCATAAATGTTGTGCATAAACTCTGTGCATAAACTCCTTGCAGAAACTTTGTGCACATAATTTGTGCATACAATTTGTACATAATCTTTGTGCACAAACTATGTGCATAAACGTTGTGCATAAACTTTGTGCATTATCATTTTGCATCATTTTTGTGCATAAACGTTGTGCAGAAAATTTTTGCACAAACTTTATGCGTAACATTTATGCCCAATGCTTCTGCACAAATGTTGTGCACAAAGTTTATGCACAAAGTTTATGCGTAAGTTTCCTGCACTAATTTTATGCACAAAGTTTATGCACTACATTTATGCACAAAGTTTATGCTTATAATCTCTGCACAATGTTTTTGCACAAAGTTTATGCACAACGTTCATGCACAATGTTTATGCACAAAGTTTATGCACAAGTTTTATGCACAAAGTTTATGTACAAAGATCATGCACAAAGTTGATGCACAACGTTCATGCACAAAGTTTCTGCACAAATGTTATGCACAAAGTTCATGCACAAAGTTTATGCACACAGTTTATGCACAAATTTTATGCCCAACGTTTATGCAAAAAGTTAATGCACAAAGTTTATGCAATACGTTTATGCACAAAGTTAATGCACAAAGATTATGCACAAAGTTTACTCACAAAATTTCTGCACATAGGTTTTTCACAACCTCTATGCACAAATTCTATGCAAAACGTTTATGCACAAAGATACTCACAAAGTTTATGCACAAAGTTTATACACAACTTTTATGTAAAATTTTTATGCAAAACGTTTTTTGCACAAAGCTTATGCACAAAGTTTGTGCACAATGTTTCTGCACAAATTTTGTGCACAACGTTTATGCACAAAGTCTATGCACAAAGTTTATGCATAGTATTTATGCACAATACTTATGCACAAATTTTGTGCACAAAGTTTATGCACAAAGTTTATGCACAAATGTCATGCACAAATTTTATGCACAAAGTGTATGCACAACGTTTATGCACAGAGTTTATGCACAAATTTTATGCACAAAGTTTATGTACAAAGTTTATGCACAAAGACTATGCACAAAGTTCATGCACAACGTATATGCACAAAGTTTCTGCACAAATTTTATGCACAAAGATCATGCACAAAGTTTATGCACAACGTTTATGCATTAAGTTTATCCACAAGTTTTATGCACAAAGTTTATGCACAAAGTTTATACCCAACGTTTATGCACAAATTTTGTGCACAAAGTCTATGCACAACATTTTTGCAGAACGTTAATGCACAAGGCTCATGCACAGAGTTTATGCACAAATTTTATGCACACATATTATGCACAAAGTTTATGCAGAAAATTCATGCACAACGTTTATGCACAAAGTTTATATAAAACGTTTCTGCACAGAGTTTCTGCATAAATATTATGCACAAATATTATGCACAAAATGTATGCACAATGTTTATGTATAACTTTTATGCACAAAGTTTATTCACAAAGTTTATGCACAATTTTTATGCAAAACGTTTGTGAACAAAGTTTGTGCACAAAGTTTAGAAACAAAGTTTATGCAGACAGATTATGCACAACTTTTATGCCCAACATTTATGCACAAAGTTTATGCACACGTTTTGTGCAAAACGTTTATGCACAAAGTTTATGCAAAACCTTTATGCACAAAGTTTATGCAAAACCTTTATGCACAAAGTTTATGCACAACAATATTGCACGACGTTTACGCACAATATTACCGCACAAATTTTATGCACAAAGTTTATGCACAAAGTTTATGCAAAACGCTATGCACAACATTTATGCACAACTTTTATACACAAGTTTAATGCACAACATTCATGCACAAAGTTTATGCACAAATTCTATGCAAAAATATAATGCACAAACTTTATGCACAATGTTTATGCAGAAATTCTATGCACAAAGTTTATGCACAAAGTTTATATACAAAGTTCATGCACAAAGTTGGTGCACAAAGTTTATGCACAACGTTTGTGCACAAATTGTATGCACAAAGTTCATGGACAAAGTTTATGCACAAAGTTTATGCACAAATTTCATGCATGCAGTTTATGCAAAACTTTTATGGACAAATGTTATGCACAAATTCTATGCACAAAGTTTATGGACAACGTTTGTGCACAAATTTTATGCACAAAGTCTATGCGCAAAGTTTATGCACAGACTTTGTGCACAGAGTTTATGCACAAGTTTTATGCCCAAGCTTTATGCACACATTTTATGCACACTGTTTATGCATAAAGTTTATGCAAAACATTTGTGCACAAATTTTATGCAAAAAGTTTATGCACAAAGTTTATGCACAGAGATTGTGCACAGAGTTTATGCACAAAGTTTATGCACAAAATTTATGCACAAAGTTTATGCAAAAAGTTTATGCACAAATTTTATGCAAAACTTTTGTGTACAAAGTTTATGCACAAAGATTATGCACAAAGTTTATGCACAAAGTTTGTGCACAAAGTCCATGCACAAAGTTTATGCACAAAATTCTGGACAAATTTTATGCACAACGTTTATGCACCATTTTTATGCACAGAGCTTATGCACAAAGATATGCACAAGGTTTATGCACAAAGTATGCATAAATTTTATGCACAAAATATATGCACAAAGTATATGCACTAAGTATATGGAAAAAATTTACAAATAAAGTTTATGCACAAACTTTATGCACAACGTTTGTGGATTTATGCAAAACGTTCATGCACATAGTTTATGCACAGATTTTATGCAAAATGTTTATGCACACATTTTATGCACAAACATTATGCACAAAGTTTATGCACAACATTTCTGCACAAAGTTTATGCACAACATTCCGCACAAAGTTTATGCACAACGTTTATGCAAAGAACTTATGCACAAATTTAATACACAAAGATATGCAAAACGTTTACACAAAACGTTTATGCAGAACGTTTATGTACAAAGTTTATGCACAAGCTCACGCACAAATTTTATGCACAAATTTTATGCATAAAGTTTCTGCAAAGCGCTTATGCAAACATTTTGTGGACAACGTTTATGCACAAAGTTTATACACAGTTTATGCAAAACGTTTATGCTCATATTTTTTGCACAGAGATCATGCAGAAAGTTTATGAACAAACTTTATGCACAAAGTGTATGCACATAGTTAATGCACAAAGTTTAGGCACAACTTTTATGCACAAAGTCCATGCACAAAATTTCTGCACAAAGTTTATGCACAAAGTTTATGCACGAAATTTATGCACAACGTTTATGCACAAAGTTTGTGCACAAAGTTTACGGAAAAGCGTTCATGTACAAAGTTTATGCACATTGTTTATGCACAAAGTTCATGCACAGAGTTTCTGCACAAAGTTTATGCACAACGTTCATGCATTAAGTTTATGCACAAAGATCATGCACAAAGTTTCTACACAAATTGTATGCACAAATTTAGTGCAGATGTTTTATGCACAAAGATTATGCACAAAGTTTAGGCACAAAGTTTATGCGCAATGTTTATGCACAAAGTTTATGCACAAAGTATTGCAAAAACTTTATGCACAAATTTCATGCACAAATTTTGTGCACAAAGTTTATGCACAAAGGTATGCACAAAGTTTTCGCACAAAGTTTATGCACAAAATTTCTGAAAACAATTTATGCACAAAGTTTGTGGACAACGTTTTTGCACAAAGTTTATGCACAACGTTTATAGAAAACGTTTATGCACAATGTTTATGCATAAATTTTATGCACAAAGTTTTTAAATAACGTTTTTGCACAACGTTTATGAACACATTTTATGCACAAAGTTTATGCACAAAGTTTATGCATAATGTGTATGCACAAACTTCATGCACAAATGTTTCGCACAAAGTTTATGCACAACGATAATGCACAAATTTTATGCACAAGGTTTATGAACAACATTTATGCACAAAGCTTATGCACAAAAGTTCTTCACAAAGTTTATGCACAAAGTTTATGCATAACGTTTATGCACAAATTTTATGCACAAACTTCATTCACAAAGTTTCTGTACAATGTTTATGCGTAAAGTTTTGGCATTCAGTTTATGCACAAAGTTATTGCAAAAAGTTTATGCACAAAGTTTATGCCCAAATTTTGTGTACAAAGTTTGTGCACAAAGTTTCTGCACAACTTTTATGCACAAAGTTTATGCATTACGTTCATGCACAAAGTTTATGCACAAAGTTTATTCCCAAATTTTATGCACAAAGCTTGTGCACAAAGCTTGTGCACAAAGTTTATGCACAAAGTTTATGCACAAAGATTATGCACAAAGTTTACACACAAAGTTTCTGCACAAAGTTTATGCACAAAGCTTATGCACAAAGTTCTGCACAAAGTTTATGCATAATGTTTATGTACAAAATATATGCACAAAGTTTATGCACAAAGTTTATGCACAAAGTTTATGCAGAAAGGTTATGCACAAAAGATCTTCACAAAATTTATGCACATACTTTGTGGACAACGTTGATGCACAAAGTTTATGAACATAGTTTATGCACAAATTTTATGCAAAACATTTATGCAGAAAGTTTATGCACGAAACGTTTGCACAAAGTTTTTTAGCAAAGTTTCTGTAAAACGTTGATGCAAAAAGTTTATGCAAAAACTTTGTGCACAAAGTTCTGCACAAAGTTAATGCACAACTTTTATGCACAAATTTTATGCACAAAGTTTATTCAAAAACAAATGCAAAACGATTATGCACAAAGGTTATGCACAAAATTTATGTACAAAGTTTATGCACAAAGCTTATGCACAAACTTCATGCACAAAGTCTATGCACAAAGTTTCTGCACATAGTTTATGCACAACGTTTATGCACAACGTTTTTGCACAACATTTCCGCACAAAGTTTATGACCAAAGTTTATGCATAAAATTTCTGCACAAAGTTTATGCATAAAATTTATGCACAAAGTTTATGCACAAAATCTATGCACAAACTTTATGCGCAAAGTTTATGCACAAAGTTTACACACAAAGTTTATACACAAAGTTTATGCACAAAGTTTATGCACAATGATTATGTACAACGTATATGCACAACATTTATGCATATCGTTTATGCAGAAAGTTTATGCAAAACGTTTATGTACAACGTTTATGCACAAAGTTTATGCACAAAGTTCATGCACAAAGTTTTTGCACAAAGATTCTGGAAAAATTTTATGCACAAAGTGTGTCCACAAAGTTTATGCACAAAGTTCATGCACAAAGTTTATGCACAAAGTTTCTGCCCAAAGTTCATGCACAAAGTTTGTGCACAAAGTTTATGCACAAAGTTCATGCAAAAGGTTTATGCACAACGTTTATGCACAAAGTTTATGCACAAATTGTATGCAAAACGTTTATACACAAAGTTTGTGCACAATGTTTATCGAAACATTTATGCACAAAGTTTATGCACAACGTTTATGCATAAGGTTTATGCACAAAGTTTATTTACAGTTTTTATGCACATAGTTTATGGATAAATTTTATGCACAAAGTTTCTGCGTAGAGTTTATGTACAAAGTTTATGCACAATGTTTATGCACAAAGTTTATGCACAACGTTTATGCACAAAGTCATGCACAAAGTTTATGCAAAACGTTTATGCACAAAGTTTTTGCACAACAATTATGCATAAAGTTTATGCACAAAGTTCATGCACAACGTTTATGCACTAATTCTATGCATAAAGTTTATGCATAAAGTTTATGCATTAAGTTAATGCACAAAGTTTATGCATAAAGTTTATGCCCAAAGTTTATGCACAAAGTTTGTGCACAAAGTTTCTGCACAAAGTTCATGCACAAAGAATATGCACAAAGTTAATGCACAAAGTTTATGCACAAAGTGTATGCACAACGTTTATGCACAAAGTTTATGCACAAAGTTAATGCACAAAGTTTATGCAAAAGTTAATGCACAAAGTTTCTGCACAAAGTTTATGCACAAAGTGTATGCACAATTTTTATGCATATATTTTATGCACAATGTTTATTTACAACATTTATGCACAAATGTTATGGAAAAATGTTATGCACAAATTTTATGCACAACACTTATGCACAATGTTTATGCACAACATTTATGCACAAAGTTTCTGCACAAAGGTTATGCACAACATTTATGCACAAAGTTTATGCACAACATTTATGCACAAATTTTCTGCACAAAGTTTATGCACAAAGTTTATGGACAGAGTTTATGCAGAAGTTTTATGCAAAACGTTTATGTAAAGCATTTATGCACAAATTTTCTGCACAAAGTTTATGCACAACATTTATGCAGAACATTTACGCACAATGTTTATGCACAAAGTTTTTGCACTACGTTTCTACACAAAGTCAATGCACAAAGTTTATGCACAAAGTTTCTGCACAAGGTTTATGCAAAAAGGTTATGCACAACGTTTCTGCACAAAGGTTATGCACAAATTTTATGCACAAAGTTTATGCAAAACGTTGATGCACAAAGTCTGTGCACAAAGTTTCTGCACAGAGTTCATGCACAAAGTCTATGCACAAAGTTTATGCAAAAAGTGTATGGACAAAAAATTTGCTTGAACTTAATGCAGAAATTCTATGCGCAAAGTTTATGCACAAAGTTTATGCACAAAATGTATTCACAATGTTTATGCAAAACATTAATGCACAAAGTTTATGCATAAAGTTTATTCACAGCATTTATGCACATAGTTTCTGCACAAAGGTTATGCACAAAGTTTGTGCATAACGTTGATGGATAACGTTCATGCACAACGTTTATGCACAAAGTTCATGCACAAAGTTTCTGCGCAACGTTTATGTACTAAGTGTATGCTTAAAGTTTATGCACACAGTTCATGCACAAAGTTTATGTGGGGCTCCACCAAAGTTGCCCTCGATGTTCGATGTAGGGCTCCTACATGGACATCGGCACATCGACAGGCATCAATGAGGAATCGATGCCGATGTAGACCGTGAGTGCAGGCTGCACTCACCAAGCAACCAAGCGGTCCTACACGCCGGAGGACCGCATATTGACCTGAGAATGGGTCCACCGACGAGTTCGACTTCCGGCCTTTTTTTCTTGGGGACATGATTGTTTTCCTAACCACCATGATTGTGCCAAGTGTACATGACATGTTTCAGGCAATGTCACCCATCATCCAATGGCAAACTGTTACTAATATCCATGCATGACCTCGTATGTCCAGAAGACACCCTACTGTGCAACCATGCCATTGCAACCATGGTTTGGTCCACGTCACGTTATGTCTGTCCTGCTTCTAATCAACTTCATGCATGATGAACACAAAACATGGTGACATGTGTGACCTTGTGGCACATCAATGTCTAGAAGATAAGGCTCTCTTTCCCGTCCGATGTACAGCTACAACTGACCATCTCAACCGTTCAATCCGGGCGAGTCAACATTGGCGACGTCGGGACGACCCGACGGTTCGACCCGAAGAACGCCACCGTGACTGCCACAGTGCGGCAGTCACACAACGCCACTCTCTTTGATGTTGGCCTAAACAGTTGGCCATTTTGGCTAACTGTTGAGGCCAGCTAGCATGGCCTTGCAGACAGGCACATTGCAACAGGGTAGGTCTACTAATCTTACAGCAGCCTCAAGTCTATTTGACGCAGCAAAGTGGAATCCACCAAAAAAAGGCCGCTTACAGGTGAAATTCAGATGAAAGAGCTGAGCAGGCATTGTGAGCCGTGCCCCACGGATGCCAAAAATTCCGACTTCATGTGCGGCTCTTGTGCCAAGAAGACTGGCGGGAAATTTGACCGCATACGGGGGCACTTCGCATGCAACAACCCTAACGTCGCCAAGTGCCCTCACCCTCATCTTCGGTACCGAGATGCCCTTGGTTTGGAGCGGTACCCACCTCCCCCGGCTGGATGGCAGCCGTACCGTGTCAGTCTCTACAAGGGAGAAGGAGCGGAGTGGGGCGCAAAGGAAAAGGTTTTCGAATGGCTGAAGCTGTGGGAGAATAAGAAACAGGAGGCCCGGGCCGTACTGGGTGGTGTGACGCTGATGGTGGACAGCGACGATGAGGAACCAGAGAAGTAGCCAAGGCAGCCGGTTACAACTACCTTGCAGGGTCAACTTCCCATCTTTAACATCAACAAGGCAGCTAGCTTTCGGTAGTCTACAATGGTTGAGCACTCAGACCGGTCCAACAACGAAAAGTGCCAGCTCAGAGTTGTCAAGTTGATGCCCATCTCTTTCTGCCGTGAGGTAGTGCTGATGGAGGTCATAAAAAATGCCAAGAAGGTCACCGCTACTTTCCGGCTGCCTGTAAGGTCCACTATGGTGGGTAACCTGCTTCCAAAGTAGGACAAGGAGCTGGAAGCACTTGACGTTCCTTTGAAGCAGGGTTGGAGTACTTTTGGGTGTAGTCTAGCCGTAGACGAGTGGTCTGACCGGAAGGTCAGACCAATCTACAATGCCATGGCTATCAATGCCATGAGTTCTGTGCACCTCCTCTCTCGTGACGCCAGTGGACTGACCTAAGACGCAGACCACGTGGCCTGCATGATTGAGGCAGCTATTGAGATGGTGGGAGATGACAAGGTTGTCACTGTCATCTGCGACAACGCATTAGTGAACAAGAAGGCATTCACTGAGCTGTGGCAAAAGTATCCATTACTGTTCTTTTAGGGGTGTTGTGTACACAACGTGGACCTCATCATGAAGGATGTGGGGAAATCTGCATGGGGTGCAAGTGTCATCGGCCGGTGTGAGAAGATTGCTGCTTTTTTCAAGAACAACGCAATGCCGAGGATGTGGCTGAAGAAGAAGACAGGCGGCAAGGTGTTGAAGAACCGGTCCGATACTCGGTTTGCCTTGGTGTTCTCCATGGTTGAGCGGCTTCTGGAGCTTGAGGAGGAGTTGGAAACGTTTGTTGGATTGGATGTGTGGAAGCAGATTGGTTCACACCGTGATGCCAGCTTTCAGTCGAGGAAGAGGGAGGTGAGGCGCTTTATCAGGAGGAAGGTCTTTTGGGTGCAGGTGCGTCAGCTGAAAGAGCTACTGCAGCCATTGACTATGGTCCTAAGAGTTGCGGACAAGCCAGGTGGATGTGTGGGTGAGATTTATGAGGGGCTACTAGACTGTGTTGAGTCTCTAAAGAGTCTCTCTGTGAAGAAGGGCACGAAGCCTTGGAGGGTTGCAGAAAGTCATGTCAAATTTGTGCTTGGCAGGCTGGATGCATGGTGGTCGAAGGACATGTCTTGTCCTTTGTATGTTGCTGCTTGACGTCTCCACCCTGAGCACTTTGGCAATGACCTGTCACAGGACAAAACCACTTTGGCAGCTCGGCAGATGGCTGTTGAGGCACTGGTTCCAGAAAATGACCAGGACCAGGTCATGAAGGAGACTGGGGCATTCCAAAAAGCCCAGACAATGGTGGAGACTGATCCCATGGTCACTCTGCGACAAAACGCGAAGGCCATAGAAGCTGTTGCCAAGGTACAGTGTGGTACAATGACAGCGGTGGAGTGGCATGTGAACTACATGTGCCACTTGCCTGTGCCACGCAATATTTACCTCAAAGTTTTGTCTCAGCCATGTACATCCATTGAGTGTGAGCGTGTTTTTTCAACGCACGAGCTGATTCACATTGCCAGGCGCAACAGGCTGAAGGTGGAGACGTTGGAGCTGTTGGTTTGCTGCAACGTGCAATTGCGGAAGTAGTATGGGAGGATTGGGGGCAAGAGGGCAGCAGCGGAGCTTGTAGCAGCAGCAGAAGCAGAAGCAATTGCAGAGGCAGGAGCAAATGAAGAAGCAGAAGCAAGTGAGGACGATGGAGACATTGTGGTAGAGGAAGGAGTTCTCAGTGAGCCTGAGGATGACATGGAGAGTGACGATGAGGAGGGAGAAGAGGAGGAAGAGGAGTCTCCAGCAACAGAGGATGATGTTGTGGAGGTCATGGCACCTGTGCGTGTCATGACAGATCTGCTAGGGCTGCCACATGCCCTTCCTGTGCGTTTCCGTGAGCAGGTGAATCCATCATCCACCAAAGCTCCAAGGGAAGAGGTACCTGGGGATGAGGAGGAGAATGATGAAGGGGAGAAAGAGAAGGATGAGGGAGTTCCAAGTGGGCAGGGCAGAGAGCAGAGAGCAGACAAGGGAGCAACCAACAAGCAGAGTGGAGGGGGTTGGGGAGGTGAAGGGGGTGGGCAGGGTGAAGGGTGTGAAGGTGGACATGTCCAGGACGTGCCAGCTGCTTCCAGTGCAACTGGAGAGACACCAGGCATAGAACAAGGGATGCAGGATACTGTAGCATCACATACACGCAAGGGATCCACTGCAGCCTCCAGAGTTGGCCCTGCTGCCAAGGCCACAGCAAAGCCTGGTGCAGCCAAAGCAACAGCTGTGAAGCATGCAGCAGCTGTAGCAATCAGGGCTGCTGCATTGAAGGTAGCAAAGCGCAAGCAAAAGTAGATTCACATTCTCATTGTCATTGTCATTGTCACTTGTCACTAGTCCTGGATCCTTTAATTAAGCAATGTCTGCCACTCTCCCCTTTGAAATATATGCTCGTGGTTGTTTGGAAATTCAATGTAGTCTGTGAAATGGACATGAATGCGAAGTAGTCATACAAGTGCTAACAGCTGCAATCAAGTGTAAATCAGGCTACATAAATTTGTATGGATAGTAGGATGAGAATGTGAATGTGTCATTATGTATTGCAATGCCAAAGTGCTGGAATTTTTTTGTAAAAATGATAATGGTGCCATTCTGGATTATAATGTACTTCTTGAGAAGATGTGAATGCAACATTTACATTGTGAATGTAGCTAAACCCAAAGAATCGCACAAAGTTACTGCAAAAACTTTATGCCCGAAGTTTATGCACAAAGTTTATGCACAAAGTTTACGCACAAAGTTTATGCACAAAGTTTATGCACAAAGTTTATGGAGAACGTTTATGAACAAAGTTTATGCACAAAGTTTATGCACAAAGTGTATGCACAAAGTTTATGCACAAAGTTACTGCAAAACATTTTATGCACAATGTTTATGCACAATGTTTATGCACAAAGTTTATGCACAAAGTGTATGCACAAAGTTTATGCACAAAGTTACTGCAAAACATTTTATGCACAATGTTTATGCACAATGTTTATGCACAAAGGTCATGCACAAACTTTATGCACAAAGCTTTTGCACGAAGTTTATGCACAAAGTTTATGGAAAAAGTTTTTGCACAATGTTTTTGCACAAAGTTTTTGCACAAAGTTTATGCACAAAGTTTATGCACAACGTTTATGCACAAAGTTTATGCACAAGGTTTATGCACAATTTTAATGCACAAAGCTTATGCACAAACTTTATGCAAAATGTTTATGCACAAAGTTTATGCACAAAGTTTATGCAAAACGTTTATGAACAAAGTTTATGCACATATTTTATGCACACAGTTTATGCAGAATGTTTATGCACAAAGTTTATGCACAAAGTTTATGCACAAAGTTTACGCACAAAGTTACTGCACATAGTTTATACAGAATGTTTATGCAGAATGTTTATGGACAACGTTTATGCACAAATTTTTTGCACAATAACTGTGCACAACGTTTATGCACAAAGATTATGTACAAAGGTTTTGCACAAATGTTTTGCACAAAGTTTATGAAAAACGTTTATGGACAAGGCTTATGCACAAAGGTTTGCACAAAGTTTCTGCACAAAGATTATGAACAAAGCTTATGCACAAAGTTTATGCACAACGTTTCTGCATAAAGTTAATGCACAAGGATTATGCACAAAGTTAATGCACAAAAATTATGCACAAAGTTTATGGGCAAAGTTTATGCACAAAGTTTATGCACAAAGTTTTTGCAAAAAGTTTATTAACAAAGCTTATGCACAAAGTTTATGCACAAAGTTTATGCACAAAGTCTATGCACAAAGTTTATGCACAAAGTTTATGCACAAAGTTTTTGCAAAAAGTTTATTAACAAAGCTTATGCACAAAGTTTATGCACAAAGTTTATGCACAAAGTCTATGCACAAAGTTTATGCACAAAGTCTAAGCACAAAGTTTATGCACAAAGTTTCCGCACAAAATGTATGTATAAAATGTATGCACAAAGTTTATGCACAACGTTTATGCACAAACTTTATGCACAAATTTTATGGACAACGTTTATGCACAAAGTTTATGCACAAAGTTTCCGCACAAAATGTATGTATAAAATGTATGCACAAAGTTTATGCACAACGTTTATGCACAAACTTTATGCACAAATTTTATGGACAACGTTTATGCACAAAGTTTTTGCACAACTTTTCTGCACAAAGCTTATTAACGGAGCTTATGAAGAAAGTTTATGCAGAAGGTTTATGCACAAAGTTTCTGCAGAAAGGTCATGCACAAAGTTTATGCACCACGTTTATGCATAAAGATTATACACAAAGTTCATGCACAAAGTTTATGCAGAACTTTTATGCACAAATTTTATGCACAAAGTTTATGCACAAAGTTTATGCACAAAGTTTGTGCACAAAGTTTATGCACAAAACGTATGCACAAAGTTTATGCACACAGTTCATGCACAATCGTTTTGCACAAGGCTTATGCACAATGTTTATGCACAATGTTTATGCACAAAGGTTGTGCACAAATTTTATGCACAAACATTG
Source organism: Penium margaritaceum (assembly GCA_023375785.1). Classification (NCBI taxonomy): domain Eukaryota; kingdom Viridiplantae; phylum Streptophyta; class Zygnematophyceae; order Desmidiales; family Peniaceae; genus Penium; species Penium margaritaceum. The sequence continues at coordinate 3,149 of SZWC01002154.1, read as the reverse complement.
TGAAAAAGGATGAAGCACGAAGTTCATGTACAGATTTTATGCACAATGTTTATGCACAAAGTTTATGCACAAAGTTTACACACAACGTTTCTGCACAAACTTTATGCACAAATTTTGTGCACAAACGTTATGCACAAAGTTTTTGCACAACATTTATGCACAACGTTTTTGCACAAAGTTTATGCACAAAGTTTCTGCACAATGTTTGTGCACGAAGGTTATGCCCAAAGTTTATGCAAAAATTTTGAACACAAAGGTTTTGCACACATTTTATGCACAATATCTATGCACAAAGTTTGTGCACAAAGTTTATGCACAACGTTTGTGCACAAATTTTATTCAGAAAACGTATGCACAACGTTTATGCACACAAGTAATGCACAAACATTTTGCACAAAGCTTATGCACAAAGGTTATGCAAAACGTTTATGCACGTAGTTTATGTACAAAGTTTATGCACAAAGATTATGAAAAACATTTACGCACAAATTTTATGCATAACCTGTATGCACAAAACGTATGCACAAAGTTTATGCACAACGTTTATGCACAAAGGTTATGCACAAAGTTCACGCACAAAGTTTCTGCACAATGTTTATGCACAAAAGTTATGCACAAAATTTATGCACAAAGTTTTTGCACAACATTTATGCACAAAGTTTGTGCACAAATTGTATGCACAACGTTTGTGCACAATGTTTGTGCACAAAGTGGATGCACAACGTTTGTGCACACAATCAATGCACAAAATTCATGCACAAAGTTTATGCACACAGTTTATGCACAAAACGTTTGCACAAAGCTTATGCACAAAGCTTATACACAAAGATTATGCACAAAGTTTGTGCACAAAGTTTATGCACAAAGTTTCAGCACAACGTTTCCGTACAAAATTCATGTAAAACGTTTATGCACAGTGTTTGTGCACAAATTTTATGCACAAAGTTTATGCACAACATTTTTGCACAAATTTTATGCACAAAGTTTATGCAGAAAGTCTTATGCTCAACATTTATGCACAATGTTTATACACAAAGTTTATGCACAAAGTT